>JANVCQ010000232.1:6442349-6459416 GCA_025531925.1 Erythroxylum plowmanianum
GATCTCCTTCGAGAGATTCCAAATCTGGCTTAAAACGAAACATCACATATGCGTTAGAAGACAAGCGGAGACGAAGATTCGGGAAGAGGAGACAAGCATCTGAAAAAGAAACAACAAAAAAACTTACCGTGCGGAGACGAAGACCAGCGGAGACGAAGACCAGCGGCGCCTGGTTCTGGTTCCAGACGTTAATAAATCAGGGTAGACGCGTCTTTTGCCAAATCTGTCCTATGGACAGTGTTTTCTGTACCACAGAAAACGATTGGACAACATTTTCGTGTCCATGGTAATTTAGGACAGGACAAAAACCATCAATAGACATGAACCAAACATGATATGGGACAGGATTTTTGTGTCCTTGTCCACTGTCCACTGTCCAATGGACATGAACCAAACGTAGCATTAGGGAACAGACTGTGAGAGACGTAAGATCAAAGAAACACATGCAAAGACAGTGGATAGCGAATCAACCAAACCATTAGTATGATCCTCTTGATGACTCGCTTTCACCAACTTTATAACAGGCTTCCTGAACCAAGAAGTAACATGACAGTATCCTACATCCGAATCAGAACAAACGGCTGCCAATACCTTGCAATATAAACAATTGATTTGTTTTTATTGTATCTGCCTAAAAACGTGATCTACAACCTGGGCTAATACCGTCCACATGACTAGCAAATCTTTGGTTTTAGGTATTATAATACTTCCGGAGGTTCGCAATGAAGCAAAAGGTGACGAGTCACAGTCAAAGAAACTTGAGGAATGAGTCTTTGTTTGTAGATCACTCACACTCAAAGAAACTTGAGGAATGAGTCTTTGTTCATGTATTAGCTGTATATTCAAAGTTAATTACTGTCCTTTCTTCATTTATAACAGTACATTTAAAGGGTAATTGAAGCTGTCCAAGATGGTAACTGGCAAATCTTTATCACCAACTAAGGCAGATCCATCAGATTGAGAGTATAACAGGAGGATGCCAGTACTTCACATGTCAAACATGGCCCTAGTAGAAGAACGCAATGCGCTGTAACATACAGTCTTTAGGGAGAAATTATTACGTGAAAGAACTATGGGAAACAGTGGCTTTCAAATGTTTGTTGCAATGAAGTTATTGCAAAGTAGAACTAACAGCAAGGCACAAATATGTAGGTCAACCTTGAACGAACTAATCTGACATTCTGTCCCCACCAAGACCAGACTCGGGCGAGGTACTTGCTTGATTGAATTGTCCAACATCGCCCTCCTCGATCGCCGTATATGTCGAATATGTTGATAGATGTGTTTAACACCTTTCCTCCTGACCTGAGAGGTTCCGTAGTCCGCTGGTCAAGTCGTCTGATCACACACCCCATGAGAAACCACAGCCACCCATTGTCCTGTAATGAAAATAAGCAATTAAAGAGAAGGTCAATCACTGCCTAAACTCTCTGAGACAATAACTTCAATTTCGGGTCAGTTCAAATGGTAACAGCACAGGATTGAGGCATTCCTGCTCACATCAGTACAAGTTACGAGCAGTTCAAGCCAACATGTGAAGGCATCTAGCACTTCACTTAAGTTTCAATGTTAAAGAGTAGAAAAATTAAGATATACCAAACTGCTGCTGAAACAATGATTTATGAATTTGATGGAAGATTTGTGGATTAGACATGAACACCGACAATTTGCTTTTATATATGCTTCTCGGCAATTATCTGCAATGACAATGTGAAGCGTTGATTAAGTGTTATTCTTAAATATAGTCATTAACAACTAGGGGCTGATCCAGAATTTTTTTTGAATGGGGCAAAATTTTATTAAAGACAAAATTTTATTTTTAATGGGGGCAAAATTTTAATAAGAGTAAAATTTTATTTTTTTTAATGGGGTAAAATTTAAAATAATAACTTTTTTATAGAGAATTTGTTGGACTTGCCTCATTGTAGATCCGCCCCTGTTAACAACCACAATGCCAAGATCTACATTTTATTTAGAGCATTAACTACACAATAAGATTAACATACCTACAATGTTTGACATGGAATCTTGATGCATTCTCTCCGTTATAGACACCACATCCTATTAATATCAACAAATCTTGTGCAAGAGAAAAATTATAGTAGAAGAACCTATTTTCTTAACACACACCCACGGCTTCTTTGCCACAATCTCACCATATGTTATTCTTCATAACATGTTCTACTTTAAGGGATAAAAAAAAATAATTGTGTCAATTTAAAGATGTGATGAAATATAGTTTAATAGACCAACATATAATTATGAGGGTACTACTATGTGCCTCAAATGCAATTAGTAAATTATGAACATCCCATTATGGTTATTAAACATACATTAGGCAATTTGATTAATGGTTGTGAATATAGAATTAGTGTTGTGATTATATTAGTCCATATATTTCTAACATTCTCCCACTTGGACAATATAGTCAAACCACCATGTCAATTTCCATCATCTAAAGGCATTCAAGTAAATCATATGCAATATCATATAAATAGGATATATTTACTACATATGATTAAGCCCTAGAGATGTTCATATACAACAATAACCATTAAAACAATATGCATGTAATACAACAACTGAGACTACGCATTTGTCTCCTTTTGTACCTGTTATTTTATCAAACTACATATATACATCAACATATATATGTCAATATTAACAAGAAGTGACTGCAAATATCATTAATGTTTCATATATATAAGTCATAAGTAATCCGTACAAAGTATTAACATGTTCAATACAAAATAGTCTCATCAAGCTAGGCTCCTCACAATCCCATGTGGGAGAGTATTCTGCAAACACATATATAGGTAAGCCTTTTGTAAGTGGATTTGCTAACATGCTAGCCATATGCATATACTCAACAATAATGAGGGATTTAGCAATTTTCTCTTTAACAAAATAGTACTTTATATCAATATGCTTTGAGCAAGATGTACTTTTAGTACTTTTAGAGAAAGCTACAGCTGCGGAGTTATTATAATACAATTTCAGCGGACTCAAAATAGTGTCTACAATATCCAATGCTGAAATAAAATTCCGCATTCATATTGCTTGACAAGCTGCCTCATAGCACGCCATATACTCCTCCATTGTAGAGGACATTGTGAGTGTCTGCTTGACACTTTTCCATGATACAGTTCCTCCAGCCATCATAAAAGATGTAGCTTGAAGTTAACTTTTTATCATCCACACATCTTGCATAATCAGCATCATTGAACCCAACTATATTAAGAGCGTCAGTTCACCAATAAGTCAACATATAATCTTTGCAACCTTGAAGGTAACTCATGACTCTTTTAGCAGCTTTCCAATGGCTAAGTCCAGGATCACTTAAGTATCTTCCCAACACGCCTACAACAAAAGCAATATCAGTGCGTATACATACTTGAGCATACATTAGACTGCCTATAAGTAACGTATAAGGAATGAATTTCATTTCATGTCTCTTTTTTATCATTTTGTGGACATTTAACCTTTGAGAATTTGTCACCCTTCACTATTGGTGCCTGTCCAGGAGAACAAAAATGCATAGTGAAGCTTTTCAATATCCAATCAATTTAAGTCTTTTGAGACAATCAAAGAATCTCATTAGCTCTATCTTGGAGAATATGAATTCCAAGTACACAAGAGGCCTTAATAGGATCCTTCAAATTAAAATGGCTAAATAACAGTTGCTTTGTCTCAAATAATAGATCAGTATCATTAGACGCAACTAGAATGTCATCAACTTACGGTACCAGAAAAATGAAGCTGCTCCCTTTGAACTTCATATATATACACTGATCAACTACATTCTCCTTGAAACCATTTGCAATGAAAACCATATCAAACTTGACATACCACTCCCTTGATGCTTGTTTTAATCCATAGATATACTTCTTGAGCTTGCAAATTATGTGTTCTTTACCAGTCATCTCGAAACCAACTAGTTGAGTCATATAAACATCTTCATATAGATCTCCATCCAAGAAAGCAGTCCTCACATCCATTTCATTGAGTTCCAAATCAAAATAAGCAACTATAGCTATGATGATTTGTAGTGAATCTTTGGTAGAAATTGGTGAGAAGGTTTCTTTGAAATCAATCCTTTCTCTCTAGGTATAGCCTTTAGCCATAAGTCTAGTCTTATACCTTTCTACTTGTCCACTTGAGTCATGTTTGATTTTGTAAACTCACTTGGACCCAATGAGTTTGCAACCTTTAGATATTTTAACCAACTCCCAAACTCCATTTTGTGACATGGAACTCAACTCATCTTCCATTTCATTCATCCACAATGCAGATTGGGGACTATTTATAACTTCTTGATAACTTACTGGTTCAATATTATCTCCCACATCAAACTAATGTTCCTACAAATAAACAATATAGTCATCATGAATGGCAGGTCTACGTGCTCTTTTTGATCTCCTGATAACAACTTCATCATCCCCATTATCAATGACTTCATCTTGTGCTTGATTTTAAGGTTCATCATTCTATTGGAATCTGTTCAATCATAAGGTCATCAATAGGAGAGGAAGCGACGGGTACATGGATTAGAATACATTCTTCCTTGAATACATTTTCTCTTGACCCTTGATTTGAACCAAATTCATCTTCAAAATAGACAATTATATGTGATTCTATAATTCAGTCATGTGAGATGGGCAATAGAATCTAGAATCCTTTGATCTGACAGTGTGGCCTACAAAGTAGCCACTAATAGTTTTCAGATCAAGCTTCTTAGATTGTCGATTATAGGGTGTCACTTCTGCTTTCCATCCCTAAACATGAAAATGGCGCAAGTTTGGTTTCTTACTTAACCATGACTCATATGAAGTCTTTGGGACTGACTTGCTAAGTACTTGATTCAAGATAGAAGCGGTTGTCTTCAATGCCTCACCCCACATAAATTATGGAAAACAAGAATGAATCAATATGCACCGTAACATATCAAGAAGTATGCGATTTCTTCTTTCAGCGATTCCATTCTGCTGAGGTGTTCCTGGCATTGTATATTTTACTTCAATACCATATTCTTGTAAGTATCTAGCAAAAGGCCCTGGATTTCTTCCACTCTCATCATAACACCCATAATACTCTCAACCTCTGTCAGAATTAACTACCTTAATTTTTTCCCTTTTTGAAAACATTTCTCTTGAAAATCTTAAACACTGCTAAATATTTAAAATTTTCACGAATAAGCTCCACATGATCGTATCGGGAACAATCATCAATAAAAGTGATGAAGTATTTATAACCACTCATAGTAGGTAGAATAAATGGTCTACATATATCAGTATGAATCAACTCCAACAATTCTGAGCACCTGTCTATTTTGTTTTTTCTAACCTTGACATTTCCTTTAACACAATCAACACAGGCAGTGAAATATGAAAAATTAAGATCCTGAAGTACACCATCTTTTACCAACCTCTCCAGTCTGTCTCTAAAAATATGGCTTAAACGTTTGTGCTATAACATAGATGATCTCAAATCTAACCTCATATGTTTGGAACCAATAATAGTACTAAGAAGAGAGGAAGAAGCAATAGTAACAACATCATTCAACTCAAGTTTGTATAAATTTTCACATAAAATTCCATATCCCACTAAAAGAGAGTCACGAAGCAAAGTCAATTTTCCAATTCCAAAAAGAAGACTATAACCTAGTATATCTAAAATGGATACATAAATCAAATTCTTCCTAATAGAGGGTAAATAAGCAACATCATGTAACACCAAAAGATATATTGTATTCAAACGTAGTCTAACTATCCCAAAAAATTCAACTTGGACGTTGGTATTGTCTCCCATGTACACATGTTGCTCAGAACTAGTCAGCCTTCTTCGAATTGTCAGTTTTTGCAAGGAATTCGTAACATGAATTGTTGCTCCAGTATCCAACCATCAAGTATTTGAGGGCACATCAATAATATTGGACTCTAAACAAACCATCACAAGATAATTACCTTTCTTCTCTATGTGAGCTTTGAGTTTTTGACGATAAGCTTTCTTGTGCCCAAAATTCTGACAAAAGTTGCATTTCCCTTTGGAAAATTTATTCTTCTGACTAACAGAAGATGAGCCCGCCTGTCCACTTCCTTTAGGACTAACAACTTTCTTCTTGAAAGGCTTTTAGTCACTTGAGCTATTAGAAGTGAACTTTCTCTTTTGAGAATTATTGTGGTTTGTCATCATGGAGATACTTTTTTCCCTTCCCTTTTTCATGTCATCCTCTTCCTTAGCAAGAATAACAGTCATCTTCTTAATAGTCCATTGCTCTTTCTGAGCATTATAACTCGATCTGATCGAATCAAATTTGTAAGGAAGAGTCTCCATCACAAACCATACCATGTAATCCTCACCAGGGTCCATGTCTATATCCTTAAGCTTATGGTAACAACCAATGAGGTTATCGATGTGAGCCCTAATGTCACTTGCACCATAATGAATGGTATGATGAGGCATGTTTAAGTACTGATTCTTCTCATTCTTTGAGAACTTCTTGTACTTCTTCTTAATGGCAGCAAGAAAATGCTTTGCACTATCAACCTCAGGAATACTATCCCGAATGGATTCATCCATGTGATACCTTATAATCATTAAACAACCTTGTTTAGAGTATTCCCACTCCTCCTAAGATTTCTTATCCTTCTCAGTAGCATTATTAGTAGGTTTAGGTGGTGCATCAATTCTCAAGGCTAAGTCCATTCATATGATAGTCAAATTCATCATGAGAGATTTAACCCACTGCTTATGGTTCATTCCATTAAGCATCAAGATGGTAGAGACTCTTATATTGCTTAAAGTTGAATGAACCAAGAGCAATAACCATGATATACAGCTTAAAATATAATCATACAATTTGTGCTCTTTTTCTCAAAATTAATTATAACATTCATGCTAGAGTTCCTTAAACAAATATAGAACTCATTCACAGGTAAGAACAATTTATTAAATATTACAACCAAATGTACTATTGAAAGGATATAAAAATTTTGTGGTTAATAATATTTCAATAAAATTTCTTCACCATATTAAGTATCCTAATAAGTAGTAATTACTGACAAGATAATTAATTACTCGTATAGATCTTAAAGTTATTTTAGAGGAAAAATACAAAATTTTTAAACATATATTAATATTTAAAAATTTCTCATCGCAAATAGTTTCGCATACTCAATTTTACGACAGATGAAAATAAGCATTCATTATTGTCAACAAATAATCATATTTGTGCCATAATAAGATTAAAAAAATTAAAACTATCAAATAAAAAACACTGATTAATCTTGTGCATAAGCATATGAAAAGATAGAAAAATGAAGCAAAATGATTAAAAATGGTCCAAAAATAGCGTCTTATGCACCCCCACATGCTATTGTACATATTTTTTAATATTTTAATATTTTCAAAAATAAATATATAGTTAACAGGGTCGGGACGATGCCGTATGGGCCGTCCTTGACTCTGAGCTGGGTAAGTGGGTCTACCTGAGGGTGCACGGGTCCGACCCACCTATAACTTCCTCTTCGGCTACCCATTTCTGATGAGATTTGAGGGGTTTTCTTCCATTTTTCATGCTTTATGGATTTTCAATACCCATTTCAGTTAAAAGTGCTCCAAAAACCAAAAGTCTCTAACCCATTTCAGCCATTGAAGAAAACCTCACCCAAAAATCATGATTCATTTGTCCAAAACAAAGTTAAAAGGCAATAACAATAACCAACAACATTTTCTACAGCTTCAATGCATCATTTCAAAGTGATTCATGCTAAACAACCGATTTGGAAAAAATAGGTTTATACCCAAATACAAACCCTAAAATCAAATGACCATGGAGATCTGATACCAAATGTTATTCTTAAATACAGTCATCAATAACCATAATGTCAAGATACACATTTTATTAGAATATTAACTAAACAATAAGATTAATAAACCTCCAATGTTTGGCATGGAATCTTGATGCGTTCTCTCCATTGTAGACACCATAATCTATCAATATCAACAAATCTTTTGCAAGAGAAAAAGCTTATGGTAGAAGACCCTATTTTCTTAACACAAACCCACGGCTTCTATGCCACAATTTCACCATATGTTATTCTTTATAATATGTTCTACCCTAAGGGGTAGAAAAAGGATAATTGTGTCATTTCAAGGATGTGATGAACTATAGTTTAATAGGCTAACATATAGTTATTAGGATACTACCATGTGCCTCAAATGTAATTAACAAAATATTAACCATCCTATTATGGTTATTAAACATACACTAGGTAATTAGATTAATAGTTGTGAATATGGAATTAATGTTATGATTATATTAGTCTATATATTTCTAACATTAAGTTGATCTATTAAACTTTCCTCCATCCTGTATTGTATGTCCAAGTCTCTTTCTAGTACACAAATATGTTAGAAACATAATATTTTAATCAGAATTTGTTTCACACTAATTCCCTTAAGCATATTACATGATAGGCAATAGATCGTTGTGTATGGTTAAAGAAAAAGTGTTATGCAAATATCTAAGGTAATTGGTTTTTGTGTTAATGGTGTATTGACAAATCTTTTTAACCTTGTAAAAAAAACCTAGTATAATGTTATTTAGAACAAGTGAGGATCCACTATCCAATTTTACTTTGTCTAACCCTATAAAGACGTCGTTTTGGCCATCAAATAGGGTTGGACAGTCTCTAAACTCATGTCCAATGGTTAAAACAACATTGTTTAAACATTAGATAGGATTGGACAGGGTAAAATTGGGCAAAGAATTTGAGCTCATTTAGAACAAAATATTTGATGTTTCCATAGGTATATGACAATCAAGGTACCATTCAAATTCCAGCCTGAAAGAAAATTATAATCGGTAAGAGGGGTTAGCTAAAAGGGTATTATGGAACTCATCAAGTTAGATATATCCGACTTATCAATCTTAAGTCTATCCTATCAGACGGCGATGTATATACCTCCTTCTAATCTTTACATTCCCAGATACTAGTCCACTCCAAGCATGTTCGTGTAAGAAATAAGAAAAAGGAAGATCAATGGAAATCCGTTGCATCGTAGCTAAGGTCATTGCTTTGAAAGTGATTTTGCAGGACGTCAGTGCAATTTGAATGTTGGTTACTCCCTAAGGTTATCACAATGATCCCTTGCACACTTGCACTCGTGGACAAGAGAATAAAGAATGAACAACAGGTGCTTAAAGAGTCAGACTGCATGAAATGAAGGTTTGTAGTCTTTGGAACACACGACAAAGAAGAAAATCTTGGTATATGTAAGCCAAGAATAAAATAACTAAAGCATGATATCATGAGAAGATCAAGCAATTGTAATGGTTGAGAAGTTACAAAATTGAAGAGTCTAGGTTCAATGTATTTGCAATACAAACTGGGTCCAAAAAGATAACCATATTAGTCCATAACTCGCACGGTGCAGGCTGGGCAGGGCAGGCAGGCGACGCACATGTTTGTGAATAGTCTACCCAACTCACACACTGCACCAAAAGACCTAAACCAAACAACTCATACAAGTAGGGACAAACAACAGGAGGGTTTGACACTTAAGTGTTAATATCTTCCGATTGAATTAACATATAGTGAAGTGAGGTAACAACCAAGTTTAATTAGCGAATCCAGATCTTAAATTAAGAGAACTTTAGTTGAGACCCCTCATAACACATATCATACCTAAGTTTGTGCAAAATCCACGATATAATATGTGCGCTATTCTAAGCCATGCGCTCACCTTGTATCTCATGAGTGTTCTAGAAAAACAGCCCAAGTCTTTCATAGAAGGCGGCCCATCTTTACACTCAAGTAGGTGAATCCATTAAATACTTCTCATTAGTACCACCCTAATGGGCTATGGATCCATTAAAAGCAAGTGCTCAACCTCTAAGTAGAGTTCGGTGAATCTATCAAGTTCGTCTCTCTAAGACCACCCTAACATGGGCTATAGATTCATTAAGAGCCTAAGCTCAACCTTCTTTAGGTCAACATAGCATGCCATAGGAATGAGTAATGACCAAAATTTCACTTAATGGGCTTAAGCACCATCCCCCTTGACGTTTCAAGAACTAATCTCCTTGATAATCATTTAGTTAAAGGATCCACTAGATTCTTTTCAGATCTTACAAATTCTAATAAGGAGATAGTACCATTCTTAAGTAGTTGCTTCACCACTTCATATCTTATACGAATTTGTCACCTTTTACCATTGTGCATGTTTTTAGGCCATATCTTATACGAATTTGTCACCTTTTACCATTGTGCATGTTGTTCTTAACAACTCTAATTACAATATGAGAGTTACAATACAGTGGAATAGGTGTAGACTGTCTACCTTATTTGGGCACATCCGTTAAGAGATTTTAGAGCCACTCTGCTTCTTGACCTGCCAACTTAAGATCATTAAATTCAGATTCCATGGTGGAACGTGCTATACAATTCTGTTTGAAGACTTCCAAGAAATAGCTCCTCCACCTAAAGTAAATATATAACCACTAGTTGAACTAACTTCATCATTATCAGATACCCAATTAGCATCACAATATCCTTCAAGCACAGTAGGAAACTTGCTAAAATGCAAACAATAGTTTATTATGCCTTTTAAATACTTTAGTAAATGATGAAGTGCATTCTAATGTTCACTACTAGGATTATGAGTATACCATCAAACATGGAATAGTATAGGCAATATCAGGTCTAATCCAAATGAAGTGATTCTTGAACCAATAGATTCCTAATACATTTTTATATGTCTCCACAAAAATTGGTAGCTTTTGGTTTTGATATGAAAAAGATTGATGGAAAGATAGTGAGGGGTCGGTTGAGAGAGCATGACTGGGGTATAAACATACTTTGGCTTCTTAAGTATAACTTCATCTATAGAGCTCCGATTGAGATGGTTTTTTGCTCCAAAATAAAATCTACCATACATCTTCTCAAGATACACATCTATTCAAGATAGGATTCTATAACATCTACAATATCATCTAAAATAGCTTTTTGAATCCAAGTCAAATAAGGATTATTGGTTAGCTATCTCATCCAATTAATATCTTATAGGTCCAATTAATAAAGAACGCTAAAAATAATTACTTTGATATATAACATATATCCTAACAATCTCCCCCCTTTTTGACTTTGTTTGTCACAATATGAAACTCCCCCTAAATAACATAATTAGACATATAAGTATCAAATTCACAATTTATATGACAAATACTCCCCCTTAATCAAATATCAAGTTCCAAAGAACATCACAGTTATTCATTCATCCAAATTTCTCCCCCTTATGACAAAATGATGCCAAAAAGAAAAAAAAGAATAGTCACACATATACCTTGAAATCTCCCCCTAAATTGAACAATCACTAAAAATAATCTGATGTCTCCCGCTTGGGGCAAAACAGTGTCAAAATGAAGAACACCCGAGATATAAGTCCAAAATGATGCCTGATTTATGAGAGAGCTGAAGCTTGATGAGCATGAAGATGGATCTTCAGCGGAGTCAAATAGAAGCCAAAATTTAAACTACTAAAAAGATGGGACGATAGTGGCAACATAAAAACTAAAGAAGAACTAAGGAAGACAATTCCTTTTTTTAATAAATAACATCAAACTATACTTCAAAAATGTAAAGTACATAGTCCTTGTGGCCCTTGAAAAAATTCAAACCTGGCCTTGTTCCTCATCATATTATCTTTGTCATTGGTTTCTTCTTCTAAAGTAACTGACTTATCCTCTGTCTGAACAATTCTTCACAAGCAGTAACTAATAGTGAATCTAGACAATTTCTTATTTTTCCTTCACAATGTCTTTGTGCTTGTAATTGATCCTTTCTAATCCAAGTGTGCTTTGGTATTATAGGCTGTTACTAGAAATTTAATGGAAAGTGTCTAGATTTTCGATTTTGACCCATTTGAAATATAATTTGCAACAACTTGTAACATTTCGGTCTTCTGTGCCTAATTACTCCACAAAAGTGACATATAGTATGAACCTTTGATTTTTCTTTGAGATTTCTCCTTGGATAGATCTGGTCACACCAATTTTCTCATCATTCGACTTGGAACAATCACCTCTATAGCCAATGCCTTGAAGGTCTCCTTTAGCCTTACCAATTTCCAACAACTTTTCTAGCTTTTCAATACCTCCATTTAACATTCTTATTCCTTTTTTTGTACTGACCAACTTCAATTTTTTTCACCAAGCTCATCTAATGTAGATAAAAACTTCTTCTCTAGATCTTGAATGGTGTTCTTCATAGAAGAGTATTCCTCCTTCAACTTTACATTTTCTTACATGTTTGGACCCATTTACTATACATTAACTAATAGGCTTCACAAATACCTACCTTTTTATCATCTGAAGTATTGTCATAATCTCAGATTGATCTTTGAGCTAAATTGTCTGTGCTTTCCTAAAATTTCCCGATTTACTCACTTTTTGTCTTTCGTTACTTCCTTCTCGGTTCCTATTAAACAAGTAACTAGACGTTTGTTGTATAGAGTAACTAATGCAATCCTATTCACAACTTCTTCTTCACTACCATACCTATTTCTGAATTCATTCTCACTCCCAGTACTTGTATAGGACTTCCCTTTTCTCGTCTTTAAGGTGTTAGCACATTCTGCTTGCACATGTCCGAAGACTTGACATTTATGACATTGAATTTTCTTCACTTTTTTTTCACCCTTTTAAGTTTTCCCTTGTTATTTGAAATTACTATTTGATGAGCTCCCACTATTTTGCCTAAAATAAGATCTATCATTCTTCACTTTCTTTAACCACTTGTTGAAATTTCTTATCAATAATTCCATATCCTTATTCTCATTAGATTCATCTTCTACATCATTTATGTCTTTTCCAATTTCAGCTTGTAGTGCCAATCCTTTGCTCTTTTCTTGTTTGCCCCTTAATAAATTCATTTCGAAATTGGTAAGAATTTTAATTATCTTCTATAACGACAAGTCATTGATGTCATGAGCCTCCTCGATTGCTGCAATTTTAGGAATAAATCTTAGAGGTAATGATCTCAACATCTTCTTGACTATTTTTAGATTGGAATATTTCTTTTCGAGTTGATGAGCTTGATTCGCTATATCGTGAAATCTTTCATGAAAGTCCTCAATAGTCTTATTTTCATCCATCTTCATTTCTTCAAACCCCAGAGCTAACATCTATAGTTTTGACACTATCATAGATTTGGACCCTTTATGAATAGTTTGTAAAGCATCCCACGCTTCTTTAGCTAATTTATAGGCTAATATCATTGAGAAGCATCCTTCATCATCAACACTAAAAATTGTATGCATTTCTTGTGAGTTTCGAAGTGCACTTTCTTCTTCGGCTCTTATCCACTCAAATGAATCTTTTTGAACTGCCTCTCCTTTATCATCAGTAATCATCGGATGCGTCCACCTATGTACTACCAAATGCCAAGCTTTTGTACCTTAAGCATGGATGATGACTCTTATCCGTGATTTCCATATAGGATAGTTAGAGTAGTCCAACAGTAGTGGTCTGGTGATCGATGCACCCTTTCTTATAGTCATATTCACGAAATTCGGATATGCTCCAACTTGTTACCAATTTCTGATTTGGTGACCCGCTTTGATAACAATTGAAAAAGCCTTAGAGGTGTATTAGTTTTGCAAACTTTTCAAGATTATGTCACAATAAAAAATAGAAGAAATAAAGTGCAACCAAAATAAATCAACACCAATATTTGTTAACACAGTTTGACACATCTTACCTACGTCTACGAGCCCCTCACCCAACATAATCACTTTCACCGAAGTACAATAGATTTACCCAAGGCTTTACTGAGCTGACACAACTCAACCTTTGACATTATCTCTTAATCGCACTTTTCGTGAAAGATTTTTATACTCGATAACATGACCGGCTAATGTTAACCTCTACAGAGGATTTATCTCAATAATCTATTAATTGAAAGACAATAAATAAAAGACTCAAGTGTTTAAAAAATTAATTACAAAATCTGAACACACTTGAGATTCAAACAGAACAATTCCCTATAAGTTTAGCTCCTCCAAAAGAGATCTAAAATTTGTTCCCACGTTATAGGTTGATTCACACAAAATGCATAACAAAGTTATGGCTGGACAGCCACCAAACAACCAACGACAAAAGTCATACACAACACACCAATCAGTCTAATCGTGAGCCAGTCCATAATGATGACTGTCCAATGTGAGCAACCCTTACACAATCAATACAGAATTGTGAATCTCTCAATCAGAAAACACATATTGCATACCTTTAATTGCTATCAGTCAAGCAAAGAACACACCATAAAAAACACATAAATATGCAGCCCACGTCCATATGTCAACCCATCTGTATAGGACACCCATAGCCACAATAATAACCCATCAATCAACACATCAAGATATCTCATACATGAAATCAGTTCATTATTAAACTAGTTGCCCACATTCGAAAATAACGCTGTCAAGATATTTACTGTTACACGCTCATAGACCTCTTAATGCAAGTTTTCTAATTCATCAATATTGGGACCCCGTCCTTGTGAGTCACGTGCCGACGTCCTTCGTGACATCGAGGCGCACATCCCACAAGGTTGGTGTACCCACATCAATTCAAATCTAAAAAAAAATGAACTCATCTCACTTACTTCCGAACATATTTTGGAATAGCTCAAAAAGGAATTTCAATAAGACTTCTTCACCACATTTGTTCCTCATTGCCTTAAGTTTCTAAAGACATAAAAAATGCTCAATTTGGTTCAGAAATAAAGAAGTATTGGCCAAACACTTTCGGGTTAAATTTAAATCGAGACTGAATACTACACCCGAATTCACTCCAGAAGTTGAAAGCCTTAGGGCCTAAATTGAAAATTGATTCCTTCAGATAAGTTGTAATTCCATGCCTCTAGTTTATTTTGAAATAAGAATCAACTCAATTGGATCTCTACAGATCGAGATATCGCCAAAAACGGAAGCATGTTCAGACTTTTTCAACCGATCCTCTCACTTTGATTTAATCAATCTTTTCCAAAATAATATTAAAACCTACAAAATTATTATGGAGAGGTAGAGGAAAGTCTTAGAAATCCAACGTTTTAAAAATCAGGTCAATCGGAGGTCGGACGAAAAAGTTATGGCCCAAAGAATAGAGAGAGGTCGGATAGGGGAGGAAAAATTGCAAATTGGCGCTCGCATTCATGAGCGCGCGCGAGCAGGGCGCATGCTCATTCTGCCTTCTCTCTTCTGACTTTTCAACTTCTAAAATTTATAACTTGTGACCCAGAACTCCAATTTTTACAAATTTGGTATCAATGGAAAGTGAAAAGGAAGCTCTACAACTTCCATGAAGGACTTAAAAACTAATTTGGCCTCTAAGGGAGTCAAAATCTACTTTAATTTGACTGCCTAGAAAAAGGTCATCCTATACAGTAACAGAACTTCTAAACATCATAACTTTTCACTCCATTGTCCAAAAATGTCATACTTTATATCAAAGGAAAGATAAAAAGACAATCTACAACTTTCATGAAGACCCTAAGAACAATTTCTAACTCTATGAGGATCAAAACTTCACTCAAAGTTTCTATCCCGAAATTTTGCTATTCTTGACAGCACCTACACTCAACTTCAACAATTCACATCTTTCAACTCCCACATCCAAAAATAGCACATTATACATCGTTCGAAAGCTATGAAAATCCTATATAACTTCAAAGAAGGTTACTTATCCAATTCAATCCATATCAGTCCAGAATTTTCCTCAAAGCACAACATACACAAACCTACACTTATGGACATTTTCAAAAACAATGCAAAGCAACCTTTGGAAGGCTACTTGATCAAATTCAATCCATATCAGTCCAGAATTTGCCTCAAAGCACAACAAACACAAACCTACCCTTATTGACATTTTCAAAAACAATGCAAAGCAACCTTTGGAACATGCATCGACAAAACACAATCAAACTTGAATATCTTTCAATAATATCAACATATGAGTTCTTACAAAGCTTTAGTGGGCTTTTCTAGCCCCATTACATTAAATTCTCGGAAATTCAAATTATAAAGAAAAGAAACCACATGAACAGTAATTTTGCTCCAAAAATGAAACTAAAGCTTTGTTTACAAAATCAAAAAGCAAACGAGAGTGATGCCTTGAACTCGGTTTGGTCATTCATTTTCTTACTCATCGCCTGTGGATGGGAGGAAAAGGGGGTGAGCTCGACGGCTCGTGAGTAACATGCTTATAGTTAAGAAACAAACCAAAAACTATTTAATCATTTAATTCCAATGCAAAATCTACATTGACAACCATGCCACAATGTAATCCAAAATTTACAACATATCAAACCGTTTACAAATCAACACAACAAATACATCAAAATGATTTCAAAACATAGTCACATAAACACATCAGAAATGGTTCGAATGGATCCAAAACAGAACATACTACACATTTTTGCATAGCAGTCATGTGTAGCCGTGAACTTAGGGGAGTCCGTGAGGAGCTCCATGTCACTAACGACCAGGCGGGAAAAGCCTATAGACAAGTGCACTTGACTCACTTATGGGACCACCACAAACCCATACAAGCATACATTTCACATTTTTCAAACATATTGGCCAAAATGCCACAGTTCCGAAAGCAATTTTATAACCATTGCATTCTTTTCAAAAGTCACATTCTTTTACAATCATCAACACAATATGAAAACATTCTCACAATTTATTTACAAGAAAAAGACACATGTCATATTCTCAAATCATTTTAAAGAGTAATAAATACACATTTTCAAAGTTGTTGGAAAGCATTAAATTCCATTTATTGAAAACAAGTGTACTAGCTCATTTTCTCAATTATAAGGATGTTACCCACCTTAAATTCCCTTGCTTTAGACTTGTTCAAGGTGCCTTTCCTCTTGCTCCTCTTGCCTCCCTTGAATTTCTTCACAATCACAAAAACCCCAAAATCAAAAAAAGATCTTAAAATTAGAAAACCTAAGGAAACAAAACATGAAATTTATCCTAGAACACTCATACCCATACTTT
>JANVCQ010000232.1:6459516-6471145 GCA_025531925.1 Erythroxylum plowmanianum
TATACCTTTTAACCTTAAGTGATCTTCCCAAATTGTCCTTATACAATCTTATTCCTTCAATTTAACTAACACCATACAATACTCAAACTTAATCTTAATTTCTTCATTTAAAACTTCTAATTCCATTAATCTAAACAATAAAATCCTCCAACTATTTACATTCTAATTAAACTCTAACAAAAAACAATTAATCAATCAAAACCTCAAAAATAAATATGAAAGCATGCTTATTCCATAAAAAAAAATTTGGGGGCCAACAACCAAGGACACGACAAAACCTATATTCCCAACATCACCAAGAGGTCTTCACTCCCACGCACAATATAGATTGCGCACACTTGACTTCAGTACACACACATTCTACTCAAAGCACTCACAATACACACCAACGCCATCAGTCGTATGTCTCACACCCAAAAACTGCAATCCTCATTTTTTTTAGATAAATCAATTAATTCGCAAGGAAATTCTAGCGATGCCCTTCAGCCACACATCAACGTAATCCACTACACATCTTCTTAAGATATTCATCTATTCAAGATAGGATTCTATAACATCTAGAACATTATCCAAAATAGCTTTTTGAATCCAAGTCAAATAATGATTATTGGTTAGCTGTCATCATCCAATTAATATCTTATATGTCCAATTAATAAAGAATGCCAAAATTAATTACTTAGATATATAACATATATCCTAATAATATGTTTTGACAATAAAGTGATACATGTCGCATTCTGATTTGCAGATAATTTGCCCATATAATAAGTTGTTACATGCGCTAATATGACCTGGATAATTTGTTTGCGGTAACATAACAAAACAAACATATTCTAGTATTAGCTAATAGGCTTTGACTAGCCATCACACTTTACAAATCATAATAATCACACACACATACAACCCTCAACGACCTTACATCACTTCCCAATATGCACAAAATAATTTACTTATCACATCGTTCTTGCGCAGGCATCAACACCATGAGATATATTCACACATAATACCCAAGTCGTCAATAGTACCTCTTTGATCCTCGAAAATGTAATATGGATACACACTAGCAACTTATATCAATATTCACACAATTTCAAACTCAACAAACACGCTCAAGTCTCCTACCCTTATGGTTTAGCAAAACTCTAAATCTACCATAACACATATATGGGGTTTTTGCATTTGTAACTCAATTTCAGTTAATTTAGATGTTCAAATAGTTACTGATAACACAAAAAAGCATTTAAAACACTTATAGTTACTAATAACACAAAAAACCATTTAAAACACTAAGATAATAAAATAATTAACCTAGAAAATTTTAATTAGCATATACTACTAGCTTTTGTATGAAAGTACCTTAAAACACTCTTTGAAGCAAAAAATATTTAGACACTTTTTGAAACTTGTTAAAAGTTATCCTACATGAAATGATATAGTTTGTCCAATATGTTTTAGTCATTTCTGTTTCCAAAAATTGAAATTTGTAGGATTCGAGCAATCTATCATTTTGTTCAACTAGAACATTATTTTTATTTAAAAAAACTCACACTATCATCTACTAGCTAACATCAGTTCTAGGTACCCTTGTAAAAACCGTTGAAAATGTTCTCAAGTTTCCATAACCTATTGAATAAAAAGTTATGCTCAAAATATCAAATAATGTTCGTTAGTGACAATAAATAGAACCAATGTGCTTTTTAAACAAAATTTTCTATTTTTTGTCTTAAATGTTATCACCATAATTAAATGAATCATAAACCTTCTAACAATTTAATATCAGTCTCCATTAATAAATAAATAATAAAAATATATCTATGATTTAAATTTCATCAAATTTAGGGTCTCACTAAAACAAGTTTTGCCCTCAAAACTTAACACATATAAAACTGTAGAAATTATTACTTGACGTGAGTTTCAAATAAAATCATATTAACTAAACTATATGATAGTGATGATTCATTCATTTAACAACATTATAAGCTTTTTGTAACACCTTATCATATGATCATTATGACTCCCTAAGTTCAAGTTAACTCGATAATTTTGGTTCGAGCTTAATAGAATCACTAGCTCTAAAATAGCTAATAGGAGTTTATTTTTATTTTTCATAGGTTTGTTATGATTTTCACATTTACTTTTTTTTATATGGATTTGATACCCACATGTTATATAAGATATCACAATGACGTTTGGTAGTATTTAAAAAGAGAATCGAGATTTTAAATCATTTTATAACTTAGGTACAAAACATCATATTGTACTAGTTAACATATTCAGAAGGAACATGTAAATGCATAAAAGCTAAAGGTTTTGTTAACTAACGCAATTAATTGTCAACAAGAATAAACATTTATGAAATACCTTCCTGCATTATCTAAAATGTCTATAGTCATATTATATTACAAAAAAGAAGAGAAGTGTTACGTATAGCTCATATATATGGGCGCAATCTGGGAGCATTTAGGGAAAAACAAAGGGCTTTTCTTAGAAATCTTTGAGTGAACACAATTTGGGACATGTGGGTAGCCCAAAGCATGTTTAGTTATGGAAATTAGAAGTGAAGGAACATGCTAAAACATAGATGCATTTGAGTGTTAAAAGTTTTCCATACAAGACAAGATCATGTCACAAACTGTCTTTAAGTATGCAAAGAAACAGGAGGATTTGCAGTATAGATGGCAATGGGACAAAAATTTTAGTCCTGTTTGAGTGCCAAAAATGTTTTCATACAAGAAAAGATTATGTCATAGGCCATGTTTAAGTGTGCGTAAAGAAACAAGAGGATTCATCAATGGGTCAAAAATTTTGACCCAAGTCCAAAACCTGATTATTTATTTTTAAAAAATAAAATTTGAAACTGATGTTATTTTTAAAAAAATTTAGGCTAAAAAAAACTCGAGCATCAAGCTAGGCCCAAGCTTATTCACCAAGCCTGATCCATGATCTAAGAATAAGGCGTGGCCTTACCCACATTTATGCACAAGGAGAAATTGTGAGATCCATGACGTAGGATATGACTATGACCCAAATTGTGCCCACAACAATCAACCTTGTTTAGAAAATGTTTTTAGTGGAATATGAACTCTATAAGGATTTTATAACTTGTTAAAATCATGGTTAAGTTAAGTTAGTTTTGTAAAGGGGCAAGTTGTACTTAATTATACTAGTTAAAGTTTGCTATTAATTATACTTGTGTGTGCACGTAGGAAATTATATTTCTTATTAAGTTTGAGAGTTATCAATCAAAAGTAAAATCAATCATTTTGGGCTCCTAAGAATGTAGGTGCACTCAATTAACTGAACCTCATTAAAAATCTTCTCATCTTTTTGCTTATTTTTATTTATTTCTTTATTTCATTCAAATATATTCTTACTGCAATTAAACCTATATATATATAGGTGCACTCAATTGATTGAACCTCCTTAAAAATCTTCTCATCTTTTTGTTTATTTTGTTTGTTTCTTTATTTCATTCAAATGTATTCTTACTGCAACTCAATAATGGCATTAAAGCATCATTGACGCGATCATGATTTTATATTTGAAATAGGGAAGTTAAATAGAATTGAGAATTTTAGAGTGTGATAAGTAAATGATTTGTTGGCTTAGTAAAACCTATTAAAGGGATTGTAAGAGAATAAGTTAAAAAATATGGATGAGCTTAATTGGGAGGAGTTACATGCACAAATAACTAGAATTGTTTGATTATGTTTAGTAGACAAGGTCATATACCATGTTATAGATATTGCATACATATAGAGATATGAAGGATCTTGGAAGTTAATAAATATTGAAATCTCTCATAAACAAGTTATATTTAAAGTAGAGTACATAGTAGTAATTGTTGAGGCTAAAGAGGCTTTATGAATTACAAGGCTAGTGAAGGAGATAGGCATTGATCAATAGTGAAATCAGTCACTTTGTGATTCCAATATCATAAGTACACCCAATTAGTTGAACCTTGTAAAAAATCTTCTTATGTTCTTATTTTTTTGTTTGTGTCTTTTTCTTCATACAAATTTATTCTTGTTGCATGCAACTTGTTTCTCACAAACAAGTTATATATAAAGTAGAGACCATATAAGCTGAAGAAGTAAGAGGGAACGAATCTGGAATAATATATCAATATGTTCAGTCAAATAATCAATGATCTAGTAAGGCTTGAGGTGATTATTGCATGCAAGGATCAAGTCATGCTTCTACTTAGTTTTTTACCTTTTTCTTATGGATACCTAGTGTTCATATTTGGTATAAAGGCGATGTGAGTGATATCACCACTACATATTTAGCCCACGTCCAACAGAGACTTAATGTTGGTGAAAGCTTTCAAGTTTAAAGGTTACAAGTGAAGGGAAATTAGGACCATGGGACAAAGTAAGGGAAAGATGGCTTATTTAAATGGAGTTCTAGGTTAAAACCTAAGGGTGGAAAGACAATTTGATGCTACAAATGTGAGTAAATTGGACATATTAGGAGGTACTAATCAAACAAAACAGAGTAGAGGGAATACGAAAAAATTGATGATTCGTTAAGGTCTATTAATGTTGTGTAAATAGGGGACTTGGATTACAGTAATGGAGACATGCTTTATGTTTCAACAAATTAACTTTAGGACTTATAGATTCTAGATTTAAAAAAATGTTCATATCATATAACATAGTAGTAATTGTAGTTGCTAAAGAGGCATTATGACTTAAAAGGCTAGTGAAGGCGATAGGCATTGATCAATAGTGAAATCAGTCACTTTGGGATCCTAATAGCATAGATACACCCAATTACTTAAACCTTGTAAAAAATCTTCTTTGGTTCTTATTTTTTTGTTTGTTTCTTTTTTCATACAAATTTATTCTTATTACATACAATTTGTTTCTCACAAGCAAGTTATATCTAAAGTAGAGACTACATAAGCTGAAGATGTAAGAGGGAGCGGATTTGGAATAACATATAAATATGTTCAATCAAATAATCAGTGATCTAGTAAGGCTTGAGGTGATTATTGCGGACAAGGATCAAGCCATGATTCTACTTTGTTTTTTACCTTTCTCATATGAATATCTAATGTTCATATTTGGACGATGTGAGCGATATCACCGCTACATTATTAGCTCACATCCAACAGAGACTTGATGTTGGTGATAGCTTTCAAGTTTTAGGGTTTTATGTGAGGGGAAATTAGGAACACGAGATAAAGTAAGGGAAAGATGACTCATTTAAATGGAGTTCTAGGTTAAGACCTAAGGGTGGAAAGACAATTTGATGCTGCAAGTGTGAGTAAATTGGACATATTAGGAGTTACTAACCAAACAAAAGGGAGTAGAGGGACTATGAAAAAATTGATGACTCGTTAAGGTCTATTAATGTAGTGTTGAGAGGGGACTTGGATTACAGTAATGGAGACATGCTTTAAGTTTCAACCAATTAACTTTAAGACTTATAGATTCTGGATAAAAAATGTTCATATCATATAACACTAAACAAGGATTATTTTGTACCAGACACATTAGGAAACCTAGGACTATCTAATTGAGGGATGGTAAAACTTACAAAATTGTTATAATATAACATGTTAGGATTAAGATGTTTAATGACATTGTTAGGACAATGAGCAGATCTTATTTGATGAAGAACATTATCTCCGTAGGTACTTTACATGCTAACAATTTTGGATATAAGACCTATATAAACAACATTAAGATGGTAAAGGGTGTGATAACTATGATAAAAGGACAAAATTGGCAAAAGATATCTACAAATTGATATGAAGCATAGTTGTAAGTGAGAAGTTGTAAAACTAGTGTCAAATGAAAATAATACTTCGTTATAATACATATGGCTAAATCATCTATATGAGTCAGAGATGATGGAACTTTATCAAGGGAGCTTATTAAAGGGTAACAAGCTTCTTAACAAGTTTAGGGTAATTTTGTACGCTTAATAACAAGTTTAGGGTAACCTTTGAGGATGCAGTGTTTTATAAAACGACATACTTGAAACAAATATATCCAGAAGATGTGCTAGAACCAACAGAGGGCAGCATTATAATAGTACTATTGAAACTAGAACATCCTAGAATAAATGCTAAAGAGTTGGACATTTTGGTTCGAGAAATAAAACAATATTAAAAAGAAAGCATCAATATAGTATGGTTATATATAGAGCAAAACAAACTATTAGGCCATCAAAAAGATAGAGTTAGTAAGACTTAATCACATATGCTATTACCATCAACGATAAGGATCCAACTACCATTTAAGAGACTAGAAAAAAGTCACATGAAAATAGATGGATTAGTACTTCAATGAAGAGTATGAGGTTTTACAAAATCGAAAATTTAATTGCGCCTAATCAGATCTTAGTGAAAAGATTCACACTTTGGAGAATGTAATTGACATGTTGACAAAGTCAGTTAACAAAAAAAAGCTTAAGCATCATTTGGATTTGATTAATGTCTTGGGATTTTAGACATAGAAACAACTCAACCTATAGAGTATAGTTGTCAAGGTTTAGTTGTATATGGTTTATAGACATAATTGTGCAATTTTGGAGGGGCCCTCGGAGTTTGTTGGTTGAACATAATATATTCACCAAGTTGGAGATTAATGTGTATGTCTTATGTGCTCGAATAATCTTGGAGTATTTTGGCCAGAATGCTCGTATTTTATTAGAAACCTTTGGGTGAACAAGGGTTAGGACATCGGTGCAACATAGAGCGTGTTCAGTTTTAAAATCCACAGATAAAGACATAGACTAAAGATATGAGCATATTAGAGTTGCAAAGGTGTTCTCGTGAAAAAATATGGTCTATGTTGGGCACCATTTTCGGAATCCAACCCTTGTTCTGATATCATAATATGTTAGATCCCGTTTTCAGAGCTCAACATCTGGAGTCATAAACCTTGAGCTTTTAACCCGGTAGGGTTATTCCAAAGAAGGCCATCATCTCACAAGAGTGGCGTGCCCACACCAGAAAATCACCAAAATCCCAATTTGACTTCTTCACAATAATGATAGCTCTAAGTCTCTAGTTAAATTTGAAGCAAGAACTATCTCAATTGGAACTCTATAGAAGAAGTTATACTTAAAAAGCCAAAGTATATTCATATCCCAAACATGGTCTCCCAATTGACCCCTCACTTTCTCTCCATCAAACTTTCTCAATTAAACTCTAAAAGATCCCAATTTTTATGGATAGATAGATACATGTGTTAGGAATCTATTTCTTCAAGAATCACTTCATTTGGAGGTCGAATGGGGAAGTTATGCCCAAAAGAATCGAACATGTGTATGTCTTTAATCCTTTTGTACCTGTCTTGGCACAATTGCCATAACTTTTGCTACATATGTCTTATTGAGTTCGTTCTTGGACTATTTAAAATAAGACTTCTAGATATACAACTTTCATGAAGACACAAAGTGAGATTTTGCCATTTAAAAGGTCAAAAATTGCAATTTACTAAAGCTGTCCCGTGAATGTTAGTTTAACGGACATCCATGTCCGTTTAACGGACATTGTCAGGGTTAGGAGCCATTTTGGTCCGAGAAGATCCGTTTAATTAAACTGACATTGGTGAGGCTGGGGTCATTTTTGATCCGAGAAGGTCTATTAAACGGACCTAAAGTCCGTCTAACGGACATGGGGATTTCTCAAACCCCTCCAAAGTCCCTCCAATGCTTCCTACATCCATTCTAAAATCATATTCACTCATAATCTTCAAAATTTCACTTCTTCTAATGCCAAATGCCAAATCACTTCATATCAATTCAAACACCAAATTTATCTCATAAAACGCTCAATTCCTATCCCATTTGATTCATCAAAACCACAATTAAACATCATTCTCCATAGCTGTCCTATACACACATCCTATGCGGCATCATAACTTGTGATGATCATAACTTTCCACTCCGATATCCAAAAGTTATAAACTTTATATCGTTGGAAAGCTAGAAAGATCATCTACAACTTCCATGAAGAAAACTTGGTCAAATTCATCCTAAATTATTCCAAAATTTCCCCTGAAGTCAGAACACAAAATCCTACCCCCCATGAAAAACCTGAAAATGCAATATACAGACTTTAGAAAGCCATAAACAAACATAATGTATATGTATTTCATTCGCATCAAAATAAGAGTGTTACAACGCTTTAGTGGGTATTTCGAGCCACCTTACAACATAATCCAAAATGCAAACTTTACAAAAACTATAATTTCTCAAAATACAACTAAAGCATTGTTTCTAACTTCAAAAGAACAAAATGTGCAAATTGGAGTGATGCCCTGACGCTCGACTCGATCACTCAATATCTTGCTCATCGCCTGTGGATGGGAAGGAGTGGGGGTGAGCTTAACGCTTGTGGATAACAGTTTTATAATCGGTAATAAGCAAAAATCATTGAAAACCTTTATGATCATAGCAATTTTTCACAAAATCCATAAAACATATATTTCTCACTTGTCAAACCAATTTACAATTCACATATGTCAAACATTCATCAAACTTGTCAACACATGTAAACACATAAGCACATCATAATGGTTTGAGTGGATCCGTACAGAACGTACTACACATTTCCCAAACGGGTCCTGTGTAACCATGAACAGAACATACTATCGCAATCCCACAAAATGGTCTTGCGTAGTCATGAATTTATGGGAGTCCGCGAGGGAGCTCCATGCCACTAACGGGCAGGCGGGAGAGGCATTTTTAATCAAGTGCACTTGATTTAACTTAAGGGACCACCACAAACCCACATCACATGTAATTCATGACTTGAAAACTAATTGCCCAAATGCCACATTTCTAAATCTTGTTTGTCATGCACATGACATATTTCACATGCATTCCCATCAACATTCCTATACCAAGCATAAAGCCATTTTCCAAATCATTCAAAAGTGACAAATACAACTATTATAAAGCTATTTGAAAACATTTTCATATCATCTCATAAGTCATTCATAGAAATTCACATACAAAATCACATGACACATTCTCAAGGAATTTTTAAAGGACAATAAATGCACATTGTCAAGATAGTTGGAAAATCATTAACTTCCATTTATTTGGAGAAACTTTAAAAGCTTATTAACTCAACTATAAAAATGTCACTTACCTTGGTTTCCTTGCTTGAAACTTGCTCAAGGATATCTCTCCTCTTGCTCCTCTTGCCTCTTTTGATTTTCTTCAACATTGACAACAAAATTCCAAATCAATTAGAATTCAAATTGGACAACCCAAAGAATCATATGCATGAAATTGACCCTAGAAAACTTATACCTATGTATTTTCTAAGTTCTTTGAACCAAAACCTTTCCAAAAAATTCAAATACTAAAACACAAACTTACCTTGAATCTTCACCAAACAATGAATTTCTTGGTTTTAATGGAAGCTCTAACCTTCGTCTTCCTTTTTCTCTTCTTGAATAACCACAAATTCCTTCTTGAAAGCCAAGAAAATTTGAAACCTAGCTTTTCTTCTTTCTCCCCTTTCTTCTCCATCGAACTCTCTCCTTTCTCTCTTATTTTTTTTGTGCTTTCTCTCTTCTTTCCTTCCTCACTAACGTTTTTGGCTTCTAAAATGCAAGCCAATAAATTCCTCTTCCCATTTTACCCCTCCTTCAAAACCTTAAAGCCTTCCCACTTAAGTGATCTCTCCAAAATACCCCTTATGCAACTTATCACTTTAACTTTAATTCAATTCACCTATGCCACCTAATCTCATTCACATTAACATGTTAATTAACTCCAACATACATTAATCTAGCAAGACCCCAAAATTAATCTAATCATGCTTATTTATCAAGAAAAAAATTTGGGGGCAACAGTCTATGATACAATTCTATCACAGACCATGTCTAACTATGCGGAGAAGTAAGAGGATTCATGGTTTAGGGACATAGGTGTATGTGCACCAAGAAATAGTGAGATCCATGACCCTGGATATAGTTGCAGATTAGGCCATATCTACGACAATCAACTTTATTTAGGAACACATTTTTGTTGGAATACAAATTCCGTAAGAAATCTTAGGCCATGTATACAACAATCAGCCTTATTTAAAAGCTCGTTTTCGATGAAATACAAATTGAGAAATCTAGAATTTGTTAAAATCCTAGTCAAGTTAAATTGAATTTTGTTGCATGTGCATGCCTTGGCCCCTCCAATATGTCAAAAATGGGTGGCTATTGGTTGCATGTTTTTTGGCCTCCTCTAAGTCAAAAATAGATGCACCTTTTAGGCTTTGTATTTTTAGCCATGTTAGGCTAAAATCTTCAAGATCTTCAAGCGTGATTTTTGGTGAGCGACGATTGCGCACAGATTGAAGAATTTTTTGGACAGATGCTTAGGGACTTCAGCTATAAATAGAAGGGATGGTTACAGACTTAAAAACACACCACTCCTTCCTACAAATCCTCTCATCCTCTCTTCAATTATTTTCTGTATACTTATGAGTTTTGAAAGCCTTTTGTTCCAACCTTTGTACTTATATACATTCTCCACATATTAGTAAAATTGCTCACCCTCTAGCCTTGGACGTAGATCACATTGATCGAATCACGTAAATATTTGTGTTCTGTCCCATTTATTTTGTCTATTTTTATTTTTGTTACTATTTTTTGAGCTATTAAATTCAACGAGTATCCGATCCGAGGGCATTTTATCTTAACAACTGGTATCAAAGCTTCTCCTGTTGGTCTAACTTACCGTATGCTCTGTAGTTGCCACTAAGGTGGACCCTTCACATCAAAAAGTAATTTAGATTTTTATTATGAGTCTAAACGGAGCCCACTATCTCGGATTTATCTTGCGGGGCCCGCTGCCTCGATTTTTATCTTATGGGGCCCACAACTTTGGGTTTATCTTATGGGGCCCACTACTTCGAGTTTATCTTGTAGGGCTCACTACCTCGGTTTTGTTTTGTGGGGCCCATTATATTGGTTTTGTAAACAGAGTTCAACTTTGCTTGTGGGGTTCACATCCCAACTTTGCTTGTGGGGCCCATATCCAGTGCTTTTGTGGTGTCCGCTGTCCCAGTTTCTCGTGTGGGCCAACCTGTAGAAAAATAGTCGGAATATCAATTTTTTGACTATCATGATGATAACGAAGACCTCTATTAAAAAGTTTGACCGGAGTGTTAATATCGATATGTGGCAGCTCAAGATGCAAGCTATTTTAATACAAGATGGATGCGAGATTGCACTTGATGGAGTAGAGAAAAAGCCAGCAGATATGGCATCAGATATATTCACGGATCTAGATAACAAGGCTAGATCAGCCATCATATTGAATCTGTCCGATGAGGTTTTGCAGGAAGTTGCTGGTGAAAACATAGCTAAAAGTATGTGGGACAAATTGAAAGCTATGTACATGAAGAAGACAGTGGAAAATTGGCTTTATTTGAAACAAAAGTTATACATGTTGAAGATGATAGAAGGTGCGTCTATTCTTTCACTAAATTTGATTCTCTTATTTTGGATTTAAAGAATGTAGATGTAAAAATTGAGGATGAAGATCAAGCCATATTGTTGTTATGTTCCCTTCCTCAGTCTTTTAAATATTTTCGTGATACTATGATTTATGGAAAAGAGTCAGTCTCATATAATAGTATTAAGTCTGCATTAAAGTC
>JANVCQ010000232.1:6471245-6483583 GCA_025531925.1 Erythroxylum plowmanianum
AGAGACAGACCAAGACGAGAGATTCGACCACCACAGAGGTATGCAAATTTAGTTGCATATGCTTTATCAGTGGCACAAGATACAAGTGGAGACAATGAACCTTCCACATATGCGGAAGCAGTTTCAAATGTTGATGCTGATAAGTGGGTAGTGGCCATGAATAAAGAAATGGAATCATTGCACGAGAATGATACTTGGGTTCTGGTGAAGCCGCCAAAGGGTAATAAAATTGTAGGCTGCAAGTGGGTCTTCAAAAGAAAAGAAGGTACTTCAAGTATTGAAAATGCAAGGTCTAAGGCACGTTTAGTTGCAAAGGGCTACAGTCAGATACAAGGTGTTGATTTTAATGATGTTTTCTCACCAGTGGTGAAGCATAGCTTTATTTGTGTATTACTTGCATTGATTGCCATGTTTGATTTGAAATTAGAACAACTTGACGTCAAGACAACATTCCTGCATGGCAAATTAGATGAGCAAATTTATATGAAACAACTTGAAGGTTTTGAAGTTGCAGGAAAGGAAGACCATGTGTGTTTGTTGAAGAAATCCTTGTACGGATTGAAGCAGTCCCCAAGACAGTGGTACAAGAGGTATGATTCATTTATGTTAGGTCATGATTTCTCCAGGAGCATATATGATAGTTGTGTTTACTTCTGGAAGTTAGATGACGGCTCATTTATCTATTTGTTGTTATATGTTGATGATATGCTCATTGTTGCCAAGAATGTCACAGATATTCACCATTTGAAAGCCTTATTGCATGGTGAATTTGAGATTAAAGATTTGGGAGCAGCAAAGAAAATTCTTGGCATAGAGATAAGACGTGATCGAGGAGTTGGTAAATTATTCTTGACCTGAGAGAATTATCTCAATAAAGTTTTAGAGAGATTTGACATGCGAGATGCCAAAGTAGTTAGTACTCCTCTTACTAGTCATTTTAGACTATCTGTTGCTCAATCACCACAGTCACAAGAAGAGGAGGATTATATGGCACGAGTTCCGTATTCTAGTACTATCGGCAGTATAATGTATGCAATGGTATGTACTCGTCCCAATATTTCACAAGCTGTTAGTGTCGTTAGCAGGTATATGGCCAATCCTGGTAAATAACATTGGCAGGCGGTGAAATGGATTCTCAGATACTTGAAGGGCACTTCAAATTTTAGTTTGGAGTTTGGTAGAACCAGCAACACTTTGGTTGGTTTTGTAGATTCAGATTATGCCGGTGATCTCGACAGACGCAAGTCTCTGACAGGTTATGTATTTTGCATTGGAGGTTGTGTTGTTAGCTGGAAAGCTACTCTACAACATGTAGTGGCTTTATCTACTACTGAAATAGAATATATGACAGTTACTGAGGCTATCAAAGAAGCATTATGGTTAAGAGATTTATTTGGCGAGTTATTCTTTCATCAAGGGGTTACTACTGTTTATTGTGACAGTTAGAGTGTTATTCATTTGATGAAAGATCAGATGTATCATGAGAGGACGAAGCATATTGATGTAAAGTATCATTTCATTCAGGATACTATTGTAGAGAAAAAAATCCTTATTCAGAAGATTAACACTAAGGATAATCCTGTTGACATGTTTACGAAGATTCTTCCTGTTTACAAGTTCAAGCAATGCTTGGACTTGATTGGCGTCTATAGTTGGTGATATAGCCCTTTTAGGGCATTGTCGGAGAAGGTGAAGTAAATTACTAATTGTTCAGGACCAAGTCAAGGTGGAGATTTGTTGCATGTGCATGCCTTGGCCCCTCCAATATGTCAAAAATGGGTGGCTATTAGTTGCATGTTTTTTGGCCTCCTCTAAGTCAAAAATAGATGCACCTTTCAGGCTTTGTATTTTTAGCCATGTTAGGCTAAAATCTTTAAGATCTTCAAGCGTGGTGTTTGGTGAGCGACGATTGCGCACAGATTGAAGAATTTTTTGGACAGATGCTTAGGGACTTGAACCATAAATATAAGGGATGGTTACAGGCTTAAAAACACACCACTCCTTCCTACAAATCCTCTCATCCTCTCTTCAATTATTTTCTATATACTTATGAGTTTTAAAAATCTTTTGTTCTAGCCTTTGTATTTGTATACATTCTCCACATATTAGTAAAATTGTTCACCCTCCGGCCGTGGACGTAGATCACATTGATCGAACCACGTAAATCTTTGTGTTCTGTCCCATTTATTTTGTCTATCTTTATTTTCGTTACTATTTTTTGAGCTATTAAATTCAATCGGTATCCGCTCTGAGGGCATTTATCTTAACAAATTTGATAAAAGAACAAGTTACATTAAATTATTTCAACTAGAATTGATAATAATTATACTTGTAATAAACTTAACCTGTACATAAAAGATTGAAAAAACATACTTAATTAACTGAATTTTATTAAAAATTCTTGTACTCTTACCCATATAACAAGAGGGAAAAGCGAGTAATGTAAGAACAAAAGAAAAAAAAAAACCAAGGTGGATTAAACCCTGTGGAGGTGGCACAGGGTGTAATATTCAGAATTTGTCCTGCCGTACGAAATGCCTAAAATATAAATGGATAGGTCATTAGGTTCGGTATCAGCAAAGTTAGTAAAACTAGAAACAAACAGGCAGTGTGTTTTGATAATCACTAATAATGCAACATTTTCTTTGTTTTCCAAACATTGAGAGGGATCTTTAGAAACAAACAGCTGTGTGTTTTAATAATAACTAATAATATAACATTTTCTTTGTTTTCCAAACATTGAGAGGGATGAAACATCCAAACACAAAACATTGATAGGATTCCTAGGAAGAATTCAAACCTGAAACGCAATGATAGTTGTCACGATGTAAATATAATTACCCTGAACCATTCCTGACAAGACGCAAAGAAAAAATATGGAGCCATCGCCCGAAGAAAAAAGAGAGAGCTACATGTCGGAAACAAGAGAATCATCAGAGCGGTATCATGGAGACACACTTCAGGCAAAAATGGTAGAATTAATTGGAACTAGGGAAGAAGTGAAGAAAGCTAAAGACAGTGCTACGGAGTCGTGGCTTGATTCCAGGCCCGTCATTGACGAGCTTGAAAGGCTACAATCAGGCCTTGCAAGTGCCAAGAACCGAACATCCATGTCCAATATCGTGATATCAGAGCTAGAATCCCAGCTCGAGGCCATTGGCAGGGAGGTTAGAACAAAAAAGGAAGAGGAACTGAAAGCAACAAAACTTATCAATGAGTTAACTCAAGCTCTGGATCAAGAAGATGAAGAGTTGCAGAACATTAAGGGGCTCAGAGATGAAGAGCGCAGAGACAGATCGAAGCTGAAACTTGTCCACAAGATGAGAAGACAGACTCTAAGAACACTGCAATTGACTCTCAGAGCCACTCGCATAGAAACAGAAGCTTTCGGCGCATCGGCAGAGGAGGCAACACGGCATATCAACTCTGCAGAGACGGAAAACGACGTGATCGAGCTTTCGCAGGAGGAATATTATGCGTTGACAAAGAGAGCTAAAGATGAGGAGGCACTTGCTGAGTGGAGGATCGACGTGTCCATGGAACAGAAACTGGCAGCTGAGGCAAGCCGGAATTTGATTCTGTCGAGGCTGAGAGGACTGCACTCTAATGGCAGTTCCATGAGGACTATAAACGAGGACAAATTAACGGAAGATGATCGCGAAGATGCCATTGTAGAGGAAGAAGAGAATGATTTTAAGGAGGAGATAGAAGCTGTAATGCTGAAAACTCAAAACAGATCAAGTTCTGTGTCCGACGGCAGGAAAACGTCGAGGAAGAGTTCAATAAACAGCTCAAGAAGTCATAACAAGAAAAGGCTTCTGAAGAAGAAGAAGAAGAAGAAAGCTTCCATCTTCGGTCAAATCAAAAGCTTTCTTGTCAGAAGTATCTCAAAGCTGTTTAAATGAGTTCAAATGGTTACTTTCCATTTTCAATAAACTTATAAAGTCCAGATTTCAGACAGAAATCAAGCTTCGAATGGGGTGCTTCTGATTTTTGCCCTTCTGCTTGGAAATTGACGACTTTGTACAAGGTATAAGACAACCCTTTTTTTGGCCGCGGAAACCTACCTCCATATCCTGACGATGCATGTTCCCGCCTCCGTGCATCAGTTTTCAATCAGTTGCATCTTTGTAATTCAATTGAATCTTTCAAAGACTATAAGAGTTAAAAGCGATTCGGAAAGGCATTTAGCAGTCCAGAAGATTCAAAATCTAAGGGTAATCCAAAATTAACCAGCTCATTATTCTATCTTGAACCTAAAAGACATTTAAAAATAAAACGTCCTTGCAAATCACGTTGTTGTTTTGAGTGCGAAATTCTATGTTTTAAACTATATTCTGAAATGGTTGGATGGGTGTATATTCCACATAAATCATGTCTCATCAATGGTCAAACACACTACAGATTAATTCAATTTTGATTTCCTAATAACTTTTTATATTCAATAAACTGAACCGGAATCCTATCAATGGCCCAGAAGCATGTTCTAGTTTTTTTAATCTCCCCTGCCAAAATCAACAAAGGTGTGTGCGCATGATAGAAGAGGAGGCTAATTAAGGAGTTAAACAGAAAAATAAATGATTTGTGCATATGATAGAGCATTTAACCATGTGATTACGTTCTCTGTATAACTAGAAATTAGCCTTATGATTATTATTCATATTTCTAAACAATCAATCAATCATAATCATAGGCAGATCGAATAAACAATGATATATATATAAATAAGAATACTAACTTTGATCCATTGTACAGCGAAAGTGTAAACATCAAAACTTGATAGATTTGTGTTTTTCCAAGTCAAGATTCAGAAACCGAATGAATTTTCTTATGAAACAGAGAAAACTGACAAACTTTGTTTAGAAGGAATGTCAAGAATGTATCTGGCTTGGGGACCACAACCCTTTTTATAGTCAGGTTTGACTTATGGTCCATTATGGGTCCATTAATCATAATGGCTCGTAATGAGCTTCTACAGATCAGGCTCATACTAATAATTAATTAATATTTCTATAGGCCTAATTAATTTACTAAAGTTAGATAACATTTTATTAAGCTTATAACCGAGATAGAAATCTATGTACATATATTTATACACGTAGCCTATAAAATTCTAAATAATGACTCATAATGAGCTTCTACACATCAGGCCCATACTAATAATTAATTAATATTTCTGTAGGCCCAACTAATTTACTAAACTTAGATCACATTTTATTAGCCTATAACCAAAATAGAAATCTACGTACATATATTTATACACGTGGTCTATAAAATTCTAACAATCTCCCACTTGGGCTATGTTTGTTTCTGAATAATGTACATAAAAGAAAACTTAATGCACGCAAACTTGCTATCTCATTCTAGAAATATACTAAAATAATTTGATCCATCAATTTTACTAGTGTAGGATCAAAGTAGCTTTTGTCATCTAATTTTATGACTAAACCGAACAATTGTCACAATACCAGCAGAATCATTGACATAGATCAAGTATGGATGCGTAGCATGGAAATTACATGTGATGTGATCATAATCATGTCTATTTCCAACTGGTCCTAAATTTGTGACTCGGAGAGTCTCAAAACACTTTCTAGCCTTATGCAATACTGCCACAGAAGGCAAATTCTATATGTTCAAAATTTCCAGATAAACATGAAATTCATTAGATTTCATAAAACAAATTATGTACAGAATGATAATTTTAGACCTTAGAAACTTAAAACTTAAAACATAAACTTTATATGTCAAAGAACATACATAGAAGTAAAAGATTAACTCCCACTAAAGTGACATGTCTGACAGACTTACTACACCCATATTGGCCACATGTATATGAAACACTGAAGGTGTTGACCTCAAATTTTTTTCTTGATGAATAAGCATGATTTAGATATTTTTAAGGTTTTAATAGATTAATTTTTTTGAAATTATTTAATTATATCAAAGTTAGTAGGATTTATTGAATGGGTAAATGAAATTAAAGTGTTAAGGTTATAAGAATATTCAAGGGTATTTTTGGCTAGACACTTAAGATTAAAAGAACATAAACCTATAAGGAAAGGTAAAATGGACTTTTTGGACTCATTAATGGTAGAAATGGAAGAAAGAAATGTAGTCTTGTCTTTAAGAGAAGGAAAAACGTGAAGTGGGAGAGAAGAGAAAATAAGAAAGAGAAGAGAATTTCAGTGGTTAAGAGAAAAGAAGAGGGTTGAGCTAGGGCTTCTTCATTTCTTAGCTTTTGAAAGAGATTTTGAAGTAATTCAAGAAGAGAAAAAGGTAAAGGAAGTGAAGAGTTTCCATTTAAGCCAAAGATTTCTTCATTTGGTGAAGAATCAAAGTAAGATCATTTTGAATCTTTTAGTTTTTTGGAAAGATTTTAGTTCATGAAGCTTAGTAAATGCATGGGTTTCGATATTATAGAACCAATTTCAGTGATTGTATTTTGTGGATTGTCAATTGAAAATCCTATTGAGTGGTATTTTTGTTATTATATAAAGGGGATCAAAAGAGACAACAGGAACAAGAAAAGAGGCATTTTAAGCAAGTCTATAAGCAAATAAATCAAGGTAGGTACATATTTATAGTAGAGTTATGTGCCACTATTGCTTTTCCAAATCAAGAAAATAAAATGATTTCAATTACTCCATAAGTGTTGCATTTATTACTTTTTAAATGATTTGAGAAATCTTTATATGTTTGGTATAAGAATTTTGTTGATGAATTTTCAAAATGAAGAAGGAAATGCTTTGAAACATTTTATGTTATGCCTTGAAACATGTCATGGCATTTTGTATGAATGAAAAGATGAGAAAGCACAAAAGTATGAACATATGGTAAAATGATTTGAGCATGATTACGTGCTTTTGTTTGGACGAGAGCGAAACCATTCTGTTCGTCACGTGCACGTTGACAAGTGCCTTTTCTCGGCTATTCGCTTGTGGCATATGAGCTCCGAAAAGTGGACTCATTCTGTTCATAGGGTAAACTTTGGTTTCTTCATTTTATTTCCATGAAACCCTCGAGCCATTTGGTTGTGCATTGCATCTTTGAATTACCAAGTTTGTTGCATAATTTGAGTGTTCTGCAGTGATGGTTAAATGTATCTGCTATGTTGATATGAGGATATTTTTAACTATGAGTTTGGACAAAAATTGTGAATTTGACTAAGAATTTGAGAACAAAGCATTTTATAAATTCATTATGACTTTTATAAGACAAGAAACATTTCAACGATTTTGCTTATTCTTTGTTATAAACTGTTACCCAAGAGCTTTCAAACTCATTCATTTTTCATCCCATCTTCAGGTGATAGCTAAGAGGTCAAGTGATTAAGAGTCTAAGGGAATTTCTTCAAATTGCTTAATTTGTATTTTGAGTTAGTTTTGGAAAAGCACAATGTTTTAGTCGCGTTTCAAGAATCTTTCGTAATTTGAGATTTTGAGATGATGATATAATTTAGTTTGGAATGATATTAAAGATTTGTAAAACTTTATTCTTTTGATGCTAATGAAATATGAAGGGTGTATGGATGATGTGAGTTGAAATTAGATATACATGAAGAAGTTATCAACTTGAGTTGATGATTTTGAAAAGTGAGATATTATAGAAAGAAAAGGTAGGAATTATGACTGATCAGATGTAGATAAATGTGATGAGATAAATGAGTTGAGATTTAAGAGTTTAATGAAGTCAATTTGGTAGCTGAATGGTTATACTCAGGATATTTCAAGTTTGCATAGTACAAAAATTTCAAGTTTTCATAAGGTAAAGTTCGTGTTCTGACTTCAGGAGAAAATCTAGATTAATCTAGCCGGTCTTTTAAAATGTTGTAGCTTATCTTTCTAGCTTTCCAACAGTATATAGTATGAAATTTTTAGACATTGGAGTCGAAAGTTATGATCCTTATAAGGGGAGATGCTCAAGAGTATAGATTGTATCGTCTGGTGATGACGTGTATGATTTGGAGATAACGTGTATCATATGGTGATGACGTTTAATTATCTGGAGATGACAGTATCATTTGGTAAAGACGTGTATCGTCTGGAGATGACGTGTATCTTTTGTACACTGTTCATCTTACAAATTCTAATCCAATTTTGACCCTGTAGATGATAGAATCTATCTTCAAGTCTTCATGAAAGTTGTAGATCTTGAAGTCCTCTTTCGAACCATCTAAGAACGACCTTGATCCGATGTCTCTAGCGCAAGTTATACCAATTATTCCAAATAGGTCTTAAACTGAAACTACTTCTAGTCACTGTTCATCTTACAGCATTTGGTCCAATTTTAATCCTGTAGTTGATAGAATCTATCTTTAATTCTTCATAAAATTTTAGATTTTGAAGTCCTCTTTCGAACCATCTAAAAACAACCTTAATCTGATATCTCTAGAGAAAGTTATGACAATTATTTCGATTCGTCTGACCCTTCTTCTGGTTTTGTGTGACCCTATCATCTGGTCCAATTTTGTCCCTTTATATGACAAAATCCTGCTTTAGTGTCTCATGAAAGTTGTAGATCTGTAATTCCTCTTCAAAACCATATAAAGAACACCTTAATATGATATCTTTAGAGAAAGTTATGACAATTGTTCCGATTTGTCTCACCCTTCAATTGATTTCATTTTACCCTATAGTTTAGTCCAATTTTTTCCCTCTATATGATAAAATCTAGCTATGGTGTCTTCGTATACTTTGTAGATATATGAGTCCTCTTTAAAACTTTCAAAGAACACCTTAATCCGATATCTCTAGAGAAAGGTATGACAATTTTTCTGATTCGTCTAACCCTTCGACTGGTTTCGTGTGACCCTATTGTCTAGTCCAATTTTGTTCCTCTAGACGATAAAATATCACTTCAGTGTCTTCATGAAATTGTAGATCTATGAGTCCTCTTCAAAACTGTCTAAAGAATACCTTAATCTGATATTTCTAGAGAAAGTTATGACAATTGTTCCGATTCATCTGACTTTTTATCTAGTTTCATCTGACCCTATTGTCTAGTCCAATTTTGTCCCTCTAGATAACAAAATGTTGTTTTGATATCTTCAGGAAAGTTGTAGATCTAGGGGTACTCTTCAAAACTATCTAAAGAATACCTTAATAAAATATCTTGAGAGAAAGTTATGTCAATTGTCCTGAAATATGTTTAATATGATTGAGGACAAAACCGTATTTGATTCTTTTGGCCATAGCTTTGTTATCCAACCTCCAAATGAAGTGATACTTAAGCCAATAGATTCCTAACACATTATGCTATCTCTCCACAAAAAATGGCAGCATTCCAAATTGATTGGAAAAAGTTTGATTGAAGGAAAGTGAGGGAATCTGTTAGAATAGTATGAACTGGTGCTATTTTACTAAACATACTTCGAAATTTTGAATATATCTAGATCTGTATGGTTCCAATTGAGATGATTTTTAATGTGGAGTAAACTAGAGACATAGGTTTACAAATTATATAAAGAAGTCGAATTCTGATTTAGCCTCTAAGATGTTCAATTTCTAGATGAAAGTTGGGTATTCATTAGAAACTTAAGACAATGGGAAACAAATGTTGTGAAGAAGTCAAAATGTGATTCCAGAAATTGAATTTTAATTTAGTCCCTAAGTGGAAGTTGAGCACAAAGTATTTGCTTCAGTATAAGAATAATTCAAAAATGGGCTTTGACACTTATGATATCAAAGAAGGAAGATGAACGTGGATGACTAATGAAGGTTCCTTGAAATAACCCTATAGGATAATATGCTCACGCTTTATGACTCTGAATGTTGGGCTTCGGAATTAGGGTCAAACAGAAGGTGGCAATGTTTTGGTGAGTGGTCTATGATATTAGAGTTTTTATTAATATGTTCTATAGACACTTGAAGATTCTGAACCCTTTCTTTCATAGCCAAATACTTGATGTCGATATGCTTTGATTTCGACGAACTCCGGTTGTTATTTGAATACAGTACAACAGCTTGATTATAACAATAAATCTTTAGTGGTCTTTTTATATCATCAACCATTTGCAGCCTAGTGATAAAGTTTCACAAATTGTGTTTTCAACGTTATCTTGATTTACAATTTGAATAGTGACAGGTATGGTTAACCCGTCACTTTCAATTGTAACTGTAGTGGAATGTTAACACATTCCTTTGCAAACACAATATCTTTATTTTGATTACTCCCACTGTAATCAACATCTTCAATAAATTTGGCATTCCTTGTTTCGAAAAAGGATCTGGTTGAGGGATTATGGAACTTGAAACCCCTCGATTTTTCCGAGTAACCTACAAAGTAACAACTAATAATTCTTAAGTCCAATGTCTTTTCATTCGGCCTATAAGGCCTAGCCTTAGTTGGACAATCCCAGACATGCAAATGTTTAATACTAGGCTTCTTAATTGTCCACAGCTCGTATGGGGTTTTAGCTACTACTTTGCTAAGAACTCGATTAAGGATGTAAACTACAGTTTTAAGTGCTTCGTCGCAAAGTGATTTTGGTAAAGAAGAATAAAAATTCATGCTTCTCACCATGTCCTTAAGAGTTTTGTTTCGTCTTTCAGTTACACCATTTTGACTGGGAGTCACAGGCATGATGTACTGAGCAACTATACCACACATAGTCGAATATTTAACAAAGGGTCCTTGACGTTGTTCACTTGATCCATCATATCTGCCATAGTATTCACCACCACGATCAGACTTGATAGCCTTTATTTTCTTGCTTAATTGATTTTCAACTTCAGCTTTGAAATTCTTGAACACATCTAAGGACTGTGACTTCTTATGAATTAAGTACAAATAACTATAGCGAGAGTAATCGTCGATGAAACTAACAAAGTATTGTTGTCCATTCCATAAAGTCGTAGGGATCAAACCAAATATATCTATATGAATCAATTCCAATAGCTCATTACTCCTGTTTGAACATGTTTTCCTTACGTTTGATTGTTTTCCCTTTACACATTCTATGCAGACCTCAAGATCTGATAAATCAAGGGAATTGAGAATTCCTTCATACACAAGACTTTGTATTCTCTGTTTAGAGATGTGACCTATTCACTTATGCCATAACATTGATGAATTCTCATTAGTTATGCTGCTTTTAATACCAATGTTAATTAAGTGCAGGTTTTCATAATGATTAGTTATATTAGAATCCAGTTTGTATAGTTTGTCAACACGAGTGCCAGCTGCTACAATTTGAGAATTTAAAGAAATAACACATTTACCATTTCAAAATAGACAAAAGTAACCAGAGTTGTCCAAATTAAAAATAGAAATTAAGTTCTATCTAAACGACAGTACAACAAAAGTTTCATCCAAATCCAAATAAACACCAAACTCTAACTGAATTCTAAAATGATCAATAGCTTCAACACCAGCCGTGTTGCCATTTCCTATATAGATGTATTTTTCACCATCAGTTAGCTTTTGGCTCCTGAGGCAATCCTGCATAGTGTCACTTATGTAAGTGGTAGCATCGGTATCCATCCACTAAGTGTCAATTGGTACTAAAGCCAAATTAACTTTAGAACAAACAAAGTTGAGAATTATACCTTTCTTAACATGCCAGTTGGCGTACTTGATACATTCTTTCTTTACGTAACCCGGTTTCTTACAAAAATAGCAGAGAACAGTCGTATTCTATTTCTTTTGTGCTCCTTGCACCATTCCAGATTTTGTAGTTTCTTTACCTTTTTTTCCTTTTTCTCTTATTGGAATTTCCCTAAGAAGTTGCTGCTAAATGAGTGCTTTCAGTCTTCTCTTGTTTCAGCCTCTCCTCTTCTTGCATATATTGTAACATCTCATCACCGATGGGAAGGGTATATTGGTAAATTGGGACGAGCTAGGAATTGATTGCATATTTTTGATTTGTTCATTCATTTGGCCTCTAATTTTAGAGGAATGAGGCACTTTGCACATGCACATATAGGTACATGCATTCATGACATTTTCTCGGCATTTATGTGTGAATATGATTTGTTTTGTGAATTATGAGATTATTGCGTTTGAAAATCTGAATTGGAAATATTCTAGGAGTGATTCTCAGTTGTTAGTGACTCTTAGAGATTTTTCTGGAATTTTGGGAGAAAAAGTCCGGACTGGAGAATTTTATGAGTGACGGACTGATTGACCTTATAGGACTGAAATAACTGTCAAATGGCAATGGGAAATTTAGATACATGATTTTAGGAATTTTATTATTGAACCATTGGAATTTGGGGATAGCTTGGACTAGAAATGAATTTGAAAAGAGAAGGAACTTTAAGTATGTTTGAGGAATAGACTAATGGCAATTGTCTAGGTTTGAGAGATTCTTAGATCAACCAAATGCCTTCAATTTT
>JANVCQ010000232.1:6498297-6521003 GCA_025531925.1 Erythroxylum plowmanianum
AAATTTATTTTTTCCATTAAACATTAATCAATCCGCGTAATCACTTTTCTATTTAACAACAAAATGTAATTTTTTTCCATTAAAAACTAATCAATCTGTTGTCCGCATTATCACTTTTGTATTTGTCTTACCTTTTTCAATTGTCAGTCGTCACCCTATGAACCATCCAAGAGCTGATTGTCTATAATCCACTGAAGAGTAGATGGGAACTGACGACAACGACTTCTATTAAGATCTTCCAAAAGAGCAACCCTATGATAGGGTTTTAATATATTATATATATTGTAGATGACGGCAAAGGAACCTATGATAAGGTTTTAATATATTATATATATTATAGATAACAACGTTGCTCTTCGTTTCACAGTTTACGGGAACTTATAGGTTTTGATATATTATATTATATTATATATATATTAAAAATAACAAAATTATTTATTTTTTAAAAACTTGGGGAGCCCAGTGCACCACTGGGCCCCACATATCTCCGTCCTTGAGTCTAGCCACTGAATCAACTACAGAAAACTCAGAAATCAAGTTTCTGAGTCAAACTGTCTGTGAAGCAGCTTCATAGCATGCACTCTGCATGTATAGTCGAGGAAGTTACCCGTGTCTGCTTGACACACTTCCACGACATTGTACCATCTGCAAACTTTAAACTGTAACTTTTAGTGGACTTTTGATCATTTGGACATATGCATGAAATCTGAATATGAATTCCCTACGAGGTTTAGTCTGTTGACTTTTCTATATGTCAATATATAATCCTTAATTCCCTTTAGTATCTCAACACTCGCTTGACTCCATTTCAATAGTCTACACCTGGGTCAACCAGATATTGACCAAATAATCAAATGGTGAATGCAATGTCTCGTCTAGTACATAGTTAAACATACATCAAGCTATCAACTGTACTATATACAGAACATTACTCATAACCTGTCTCTTTACTTTATTCTTTGGATATTGTGTCAAAGATTATCTCTTACTATGAGTGATAGGTGTTCCAATAGGTTTACCGTAAACTGTATTAAACCTTTGTAACACATACTCAATTTATGCATTCTATGAGAGGCTTAATGAGTGTTGAGATATGTCCTGGTAAATCTGAATACCTAAGACAAAAGATGTTACGCTAAGATCCTTCATGTCAAGGTTTTTGACCAAAAGTTACTTAACCTTATTTAATATGGTCAAGTAATTTAACGTGAGCAATATATCATCTACATGTAGTAATAAGAAGATAACTTTGCTCCCCCTAACCTCATAATACAATCATCTTTTAATTTTATTCTCCATGAACCGAAAGAGGTCATAACCTCATTAACTGTAAAGTATCACTTTCTGAAGGTTTGATATAAACCATATCTTGATCTGCTAATACGTAAACCTTGTCAGTTCCATTTGGATCTTGAAATTTTTTAGGTTGTACCATATAGACCTCTTCATATCTTTATTTAGGAAAGCGATTTTGACAGCCATCTAATGTATCTTTATATTATCATGAGCTACAATTTCCTTAAACATTCAAAATGTATCCTACGAGGATATAAGAGAAAAGGTAACATAAAGTTAACCTTTCTCCCTGAGTGAATCATTAGGCAATTAAGCGTGCCTATAAACTACTGAACTTTATCCTTAAATCCTTTAAGTCTAATCTTCATTTACAATTGACAAGTTTGCAGTTCCGCGATAAATCAGTTGACTCTCAAACCTTACTATGCTTCATGAATTGCATCTGGTCATTCATTACATCCCACCACACATTCACATTAGGTCCAGAAATAGCTTTTATAAAAGTAACTAGATCCGTAACATGTCTAATATCATAGTCATGTACACCTGATAGACTATGTAATCAGATGAGATAGCAGGTCGTCTCACTCTGGTGGATTTACCTAACTGCATTAGATCTTGTACCCCCAAGAACCTATGTATGTACAAGTATGGGTTCTTGTTCCTATACAAGCATGGTACAGACCTAGATCCATCGAATCTAACTGTATGAGTAGTGGGTACGTAATAAATGTAGTATTCGCCTGCTATCATCTGAAGGGTCAAAGAGCCTACCATTATCATAGGCATTGTATTCTAGAAACTTAGATGATTGTGATTCCACTATTTCGGTCCCTCCTTCTCTATAGTAAAACCTGTATCTTTAAAGTGGTCAGGATATCTTACTAAATAGAAATAAACACAACTAGCATGCAATCTTTATAAGGATTATACTACCTCAGTAGGACAACCTCATACACAAATATATGTAAGGTTGGATTTTCACAGTTCTAGATAACTAGGTAGAATAACCCTGTTCTGCATCGACTTCTTCAATTCCTTTAGGGTGCAATTATGTCTTTCAGGAACACATCATTTTGCTCAAAACTACTCGACATAGTGAATTAAGTCACTATTTCAATTGATTCCAAATATCTGACAAACGAACCTTTTAAAGTCTTGAAACACAATATTTGCCATAATATTCTCCTCCACGGTCAAATATGACTATCTTGATAATTTTTTCCAATTGGTTATCAACCTTCAGTCTTTAAGCAAGAACACATACCTGTAAAGGGAATAATTATCAACAAATGTCAAAATACTTTTGGAATTGCACAATGCAACTATATAAGGTCTACCGATATCTTTATGTATCAGACTCAACAAGTCAAAAACAAAGTTGACCTCAACATCTTTATTAGTCAACTTACCCCTGCAATAGTCAATACATGTTCCCATATCATCATAATCTAGAATTGAGAAATGCTTTCTTTGATCAATCTCTCAACCCTAGCTCTGAAAATATGGCTTAAACTTTTATGTCACACCATATATGACTTCTCATTCATTAAAGTTCTTCATTTGATAACTTGTTTGGCAAGATACGAAGAGGCATATATCTAATTTAGGGTAAGACGCATTCTATACAAACCATATGGCAAGAAAGTTGTACCATTATGTATTTCATTAAACAACAACTGTACAACAGAAGTATTAAATGCAAAACATTAACCCTCTTTGTCCAAAATTGATCAAAAGACCACATATAAAGTTTGTCGTGTAAAACCCAAATGAACCTTACTACAAGGTTCAGTACATACATTCCTCATAGATATTACTTTTACTTTTTCATTGCTGAGAACTATCAATTCCTCCTTATCTTTATTTGGCTTTATCCGAGATATGAACCCCTGCATCATGGAAGCACCTTGATCAGATGCTCCACTATATAGCCACCAAAAACTTAATGTGACTATCTCAAATTAGATTCATAAATTGATAAGCCAAGGAGTTACCTAATGGTCATAGTCTTTCTTTCTAGGCCTCATAATGTTGGCTTCTTTATTTCATGTGGACCTTTATCAGCATTAGTTTAACCAACATCATCATGTGGAGAAGATTTGAGCTTTCTACCTTTGAACTTAACAGGCTTCATCTTTGCCTTCCCTTTAGTTGCTTCGATGGTTGTAGGAGTAGCAAGCTTGAGTTTCTCCTCCTCAGCAATGTAATAGACAATCAAAGCATTGAAGTCCCATTCCTCATCTTACGAATAATATGTCATCACTAGATTACTAAACTCTAGAGGGAGTGTATTTAGAGTCTGGTGAGCTATGAAGATATCAGGAAGAGAAATGTTTAGCATCTTCAGTTTACTATGAAGATAGATCATTCACAATACGTACTCCTTCACTCCCCTTTCTCCTATATATCTCATGGAGAATAATTCTTTCATGAAGGTACTTATCTCAACATTAGGTGAGACTATGTACCTCTGAGAGACATCATCAAGAAACTCCTTCATTATGTCTATATCCAAAAGTTCACTTAGCAGATAGTTAGATATGGATCTCTTAATGGCCATCAAACATAATCTGTTACACCGATCCAGGCTTCATAGGCTAGTTTATGAACTCTCTAGTTCATGGAAGTAGGTGGAGATGACCTATTCGTCCGTATGACCATATCAACCTCAGCTATCTGCATAATATTCAATACATCCTCTGTCTACTTCTTCGTATTGAAACCGGTCAGGGTTTCAATGATGACACTAATTTTATTGACCAAAAAGGTGGTTGTAAAATGATAATGTTTAAATCAACCTATATGTAGGACAATAGTAATACTCAAAGCCAATGATAATGTTTAAATCAGCCCAAATGTAGGACAACAGCAATACTCAAAGCCATTAAATAGTATCTTTTTTGAAAATTCAATCACATATATTATGAAACACTTGTGGGCAGAATACATAATATATGCAACTAGACCCCCACATAAAAGCAATTAGAGTACAAACCATCAACACTCATGACACTATCACCTATGGGCGAATAGATCATTCAAGCAACAACTTTCCTATATTTAATGCCTTTATGCACATCTCAAAATCTAATGTAAGGCCAACACCTGTAGGCAGAATAACCAAACATGAGACCAGAGACGTCCCCTAATGTGTAAGCAAAACAATTCAAAATATTGACTTGAAAGGCCACTGTGGTGACTACATCCTTTTCATCACTCAAAAAGTCCACAAACACAAAGGATACATCTTTTATGTTATCTTCATGTTCTTTATAGGTATATGATATGTGACAATGTAACATCAATAAATGCAAAAAAACGAATACACAGTCTCATTGTTACACACTTGTGTTGAAGACATTCTCTAAAAACTTCATTTAAGACTTTCGCAAAGGAAAAATCTCAGTAGAGCGACTATCGTGCATCACTGGATATTGAACCGACCACTTGAGACACAATAACCTCATGTTCTACCTTATGGCAAGTTCGTTACACAAAAATTCACTCAAAAATAGCTTTAGAATGTCTTAATTCGTTTTTCGAGTGACTATGATGCAAACATTGTGCATGAGACTCGAGATCTAAAAACTTGAAGTATCTCTTACATGTGATGTCTGAAATATAAAAATTCACTAGAAATCGGATTTAGAATACCTTAATTCTTTTTTTGGAGTTAAACTTTAATTTATTACTAATGTAATAAATCCAAAAAATGGAAAAACTCACTTTATGAATTTCACGAACCCAAAAATTGACCCAAAACATCTCGGGCACCCTTACGAGAAATTTGAAATTTTTGGATTTTTAAATACTGTAGAAATTCCATACGACTGATGTCAGCACTGCATCAGCGCACTGTAGCGCTAACGTTAGTTGCAAGTAGAAATTGCAGTGTGTGTATTGCACACGCTGCCCAATGACGTGCCTCAATAGCACTCGCCAGACGCACGCTTATTCGGTGACACGTGCATTGTACGTGTTGACATATGGCTCAATATGGTTCACCCAAGTGTCAACCCATGTCTAACGTGTGCGACACAAGGGAGGTACTATGTGTCGTCGGGCCAGTGTGGCACACGCGCTCGATGGTCTCCGTCGTCCCTGCCAGAAATTGGCAATTTTCGACTAGTGTCGGGCCAATTTTTCGTCTCCTGAGTTTGTTTTCACCCCATTTCTCAAGGCTAAACATATATATACTACTTTTATGCAATAGAAAACAAGAAAAAAAAATTAAAAAACAGAAGTTAAATCTTCGAAAACTATATGGAGAGAAAATCGAAAAATCTTCATTTTTAACCACCTGATCATGTCACCACTCTAATATCACGTGTAATATATAACGATATCTTAGTTATGTATACCAGATCGAACGTGAAAGGACAAGAAACGAAGAAATGCAGAAAGTACCTGATTTCGGTCTCTGTATCTTCAAACGAGTTTTCCGAAGCCGAAATGAGTACGAATCTACTGCTGTCTTCACGGGAACTACTCTCTGGGACTCGGGTAAGGTCCTTCTATAGTTTTCTCAAAGCATAAGGTCTTTTAACGAGTCAGAGAATTCTTATGCTCACGATATATGAGCAACTATAGGAGATCTTAACCTTTATATATAACATCCATATTAGGCTTCCCCATCATAATATTGATATGAGTCCGGTCTACACTAATTAGGATTCATTTTCTGCATGGACTTTAACCTATTGATTTAGATCATTTATTGGGTCATTTTATTATTTTTATCTGAATCAAATTACGCAACTTAACCAATATACTATTAAAAAATAAAAAATGCAATTAATAATTGTCCAATCTCTTAACAAAATTGTCCAAACAGAAAGTTCCATTGTTTTGGAGCACTTGTTGATGCTCTTGGGTACTAAACTCATTAAAGACCAAAATGATACTACCTAGTAAATTAATGGAGGCTTACCCAAGTGAAAACATCATCCTCCAAAGAGTACCCTGTAGCCTCCGACCTTCTAGGACTTTTCTCTAAGAGTCCCCAATTCTTAACTCTTTTTAATTAATAATATTTAGAATTATGGTTTTAGTCATGGACAGTTGGACAAATGAATGGCTTGAGAATTTGTATGTAACAAACTGTCATCTAACAAACGATTATTATCAGTAACTTCACATGTCATTGACATGTTTAAGAAATAGCAATTTCATTTTGATGTAACAATGACCAGGTTGAATTTTTGAAATATAGACGCTTTTTGATGTAACAATGACCAAGAGTATGAACTATTATTAGAAAAGTAAAATTAAGGGAGTATTTAAATTTTTAACATAATGTACGGCAACTATAAATGATGACGGGAGGAGGGGTTCGGGACTTTCTCTTTAATAATTATTTTATTTTATTTTTATGTAAAATTTGAAAAAAATTACTAAAATTATAATCGAGTTATCCTAATAAATAAATTTGAAGTTAGGTCTCAACATTATAACTTAAAACCAATTTTTAAAAACGTCACTAGAAATTAAATCAATAAGATAAAAAAATTTAAGTAATCATTGTTTAATTGTTGTTTAAAACCAATATAAATCTTAACCAAAAAATGTATTAGCTCCGAAATAATTCCATATCAAAATAATCCGAAAATTGCTTAATCCAACTCAATGTGATATTGCTAGGCCTAGCTGGGAAACCTCAACATGTCACACAAGGACTGCATCAACTGGCAGTCAATCGAAGAAAGCAGATCCTTTTGATCTCTTTGTTCTTAGCAAGCAATCTTCAATTATCAAGGAACATGCTTCTTTACTTGTTATGGCCTTGGTGAGCTACATACGCCATGTCTGGGATGGCTTATCTTTCCATTGTCGTTTTCCTTCACTGAAGTTTTTCTGATCCAACTTTAAATGCCTCAATAAGAAATTTTCACGCAACATTTTTGAATAATTGCAACAGTTTTCAAGTCAATAATTTAACACCGATTCTTGGATAAGCAAGTAGGCAATTCAGAATCGCAGAGTCTTAGGTCCTATATCGACATGGTTACAGAGGAAATGGCAGAAAATCAGATTGAATAGATTAGATCTTGAACAAGACTCCAACCTTTTGAGACTAGAGCGAGAAAACAAAAGGAAGAAAGGCAGTATTCATGAATTTGACACACAAAGATCGGATCTTTGCTTATCGTTCATGGAGAATTAGCAGGTACGACTAAATCGTGCGGAGTAAAAGTCTAGGAATCACACCACAGATTCATGGTTGTCTCTGATTCTAACAGCAGTCCTCGGAACACAAGTAACCGAAGCAACTCTGTGTACAGTCATAACAGCAAGAACAACTGCATTTGACCCCACGAGCAATCAATCTAAAACCCAACAAAACAAACTAAAACAGAAACGTTGAAAAGTGGAATAGAACTACATACCATTCATTTACAGCCGTTCGCTGTTCATCATTTGACTTCTGATAATTCCTGTCTATGGACTGAGTTGCAGGTGGCTCCATCTATTTCTCTCTCTGTGAAATCGTTGGATAGAGATATGGTCTTGGCAGTGAATTCTCCGTTTTCCTTCCCTTGTTTTGTACGTGTCTAGATAAAGTAGAGGAATTTTAACCTTCCTCTTAAGAGAATTAGTTTTACCACTTACTTTGCTGTCTGAGAACCGTAGTTGACCAAATGTCAAATGACCGGTAGTTTATTACTTTTTGAAAAATGAGCAACAACTAACTGTTTGAATTTGATATGCAGATGTTAAGTCAAAGAGTTTGCATTCAAGTTATTATATGGTGTGCTCACTCCTTCCTGTACTCGGCAAGAAATGTCCAAAGAGGCCCCAAGTTTCCAATAATCTGATGCCACACCTCTTCTTTAGATCACTTGACACGTAGATTAATTTAAGTTAAAAACACTCTCCTCCTTGGATTTATCCCCACAGCCACAGCTGACCAACAAGTGGACTCATACGCGGTTTCCTTAACTCATCATGTTCGCCGGTCAAAGCAGTCAATCCTTTTTATGTTAGCGAATAAGTTGAATATAAATAAATTAGGGATGAAATCGTAATTTAAGTCTGAACTAGGGTTGTGTTAATATTTGAATTTAAAAAAAACACTTCAATATTTTATTCTTATTATCTTAATTATTTTAAAATTTTATGGCGACCAACTCCTTTTTTTTTCTTTTCTTTATTACTATTAAGGGTTTATATCCAATTGGAAATCAACAAGTCATGTTTATAATGCTTTAGCTGCTTCCAAATTTAATTAAGAATACCTTAATAACGCTGTTACTGTTATATCAAAACGATGATAGAACAAAAGTACATCTAATCAAATTTTGGATCTAAAATCTAATGAAACGCTTTGGCTCCATAGCATGTACATGGAGGAAATAGGAATGAGCTTCTGCAATTGTTGAAGCTCTTATATTTTAGTGCAAGTAGTATACAAAGCCTACCTCTAAAATCTCCAGTCCAACATATATTTGGAGGATGAAAAAGTTTTTCAAACGTCAGGAACTAAGTACTGACGACAACTGTGAGGCCCCATACAACCTTTCGACTCAAACAACCTAGACCCAGTGGTCCTCTTCTATAATACTCCCTCCTGAACAGTAAAACAATTCCATTCTCTCTATAAAGGTGTTATCTAGTTGAGAAAACAAGCAAATGTTGTTCTCCGAATTCCCTGACCCATCTCCAGACTGTTAAATATGGCGCCATTTTGAATAGATGTAGAACCCGAGCATGCTTGGAGGAGATGGAGGAGGAAGAACCTCTGTAATGATTGGAAAAGAACAGGTTGTCACTGTCACCTTAAGTCGGAAGTTTCATGCTGAGGTCATTCGTCAGTCTTGTTGCCACAGGAGAGATAGAATAATGCATGAAGCTGGAGTAAAATGTCATTGAAGAATATAAGAGTCAAAAGAATTAAATACACGATGAACAAAAGAAAAGGGGTGTAGGACACATGAATGGAGTAACATTTACCACTCAGAGGGTAGCTTTCCTTTTGTAATTTTTGAGCTTGTAAATAGCGGAAACTGATCAAGTTTCATATCAGCTGATTGAGGGCTGAGGGGCATATCCTGCTAGTTAACATGAAACCATAATAATCTGTTTTAAGTAAGGGAAAGACATTAGGAAAAATAAATAAAGGGAAATGAAAATGACTGAGAGGTTACGATCAATTTTGTTGCATGTGATGATGTGGTGGAATGGGGAACATCAATTTGCGGTGAGTTTTTCAACCACCAATGTTCTAGTAACTTGCTAGCAGTCGGCCTCTCTGCCGGATTTCTAAGAAAGCAACAACGCAGAAAATCCTTTCCCTCAGGTGACAATGTTTCAGGTATAGGTGGAGTATCTCTCATGACTTTAAACATTGCTGCGGCCTGCATGGTGAAACAATAATAAGATCCAACTATAGGGTAGAAGGCCATACAGCCCTTGCACACAAAAACTACTCCAGTACTGCATAGTTAATCAAACAAAATTCATGTACTTTGATTCACCAAATGCAGAGGATACGAATGCGGAAAATTCTAGTAATAAAATCAACATACTCATCGTATCACAAAACTATGCAGTGACCGTGCTCGGGAATGATCCTCCTTGACTAATGCCAAGGATACCATGCAGCCATTACAGAGCTTAACAGGTAGCAAGTTCAAAGTTCAGCCTTTGACATAGATAATAATGTCCCTTTACTTGATTAGAAGCCAAAAATAAGGGAGAAAGGAGATGCCGTGACCAGGCCAGTGGGATGAGGTGAAGAATCAATATGATTGTAAACAGGGACAATGAGATCATACAAATGGATGGTGCGGCGTTCATCTGTTAGTGCTAATTTATATAACCTCATTTACTATTGTATCGTGAAGACCCCATCCACACATGTTCTACCACAGAAAGGAACTTACAACTTCAAAATATAAGGAGAATAGAACCAAGAATCCTGGACACCAAGGATAGCCACAAAATGTTAAAAGGAAAAATCAAAGAGCAGAAACAATATCATGTTCATGTTCAGGCAATAAAATTAAAATAGATGTACTCGTGTTGTTGTAATTCCTATGATCACTGAAACTAGTTTTTCAGAATTTGGGGTCATTAAAAAAAATAGTCATTATCTCCCTCCTGAGTTAAATTCACCACATACATGCCTGCAATTTGAAGATCAAAACTGAGTTTTGATTAAGAAAGTAAATCAGTGATAGCATGGAACTTACCCCCTCATACTCACTCCATGGAGGTTTCCCAGTGAACATTTCAATAATTGTACAACCCAAACTCCAAATATCTACTGCAAGTGCAAGGTCAGAGTTGGTCTCTTTCTGCATAACAGCTTGCATGAGCTGCAAAAACAGATATAGAAACAGAATATCATGACAGAACTATAAGATCTAAAACATCAAAATCAATGTTGCCGTGATAAGGTACCTCTGGAGCCATCCAATATGGACTTCCTTTTAAAGAAAGTTCAGCAGCATGCCCACTGAGCTGCATAGGAAACAAATTTCATGCATCATTAGCCCATTGCAAGAATCTGCGAATTGATCATGAATAAACCAGATGAAGTAACTATGCATGTGATTCTGTAAAATCATCATGCTAATTCTATCCAAACAAGTTATGCTTATTACCATTGCAATAGAAATTGATGAAGTACAGGACAATCACATTTTTTGCTAATTTAAGGTTCCAATATTGTCAAACCGATCACTAGAGTTCTAGTTGATCATGTGCAGTGAAAGAAATCATTATACACGAATAATGTTTCTCATGATGATAAAGCACATAAGATATATTAAATCTTGTAGACTCAACCTCTCTCTCCCCCAAATTCCTACTAAAAGAAATAAAAGATACAACTTGAGACAGATTGTCTATTACTTACAAAACATCAAGAACACAACAGCAACAAAGAGATATACCAAAGATTCTGTGTAACAAATATTACTTCAGCTTTGGTCCAAAGATACATGTTTATATGCATGATTCGGTGGCTGTTACAGGTTTTGTTTTTTAAAGAAAAAACAGTACTCACATGCTTCGCCATCCCAAAGTCGGCTAGCTTCACAACTCCAGATGCATCAACAAGCAAATTTGCACCCTTTATGTCCCTATATCACCAAGGAACCAAATTAGTCTTACGTCACAGACATTTAACAGTGTTTACAGGCTCTACACCAAGAGACTGTCAAAGTATATGCCGAGATTATCATCAAGCTATTAAAGCACACATATTATTTTACCTATGTATTGTTTTTGTGCTATGCAGGAAAGCTAAACCGGAGAGAATATGACGAGTAAAAGAACGGACAACACTTTCTGTAATGGCTCCACAATGTTCGCGCACATATCTATTGATTGAACCAGGATGAACATACTCTAGATATATATAAAAGTGATCTCCCACCTACACATTTACAGGGATTATAATCGACCAAGTTCTTGAAGTCAAACATGGTTTAAGAGAAAAACACAAAAACCACTAGGTGACACTGGAATACTACTTACTATTTCACTACCGTAATACTGGACGATGTTTGGATGCTTCAGATGGCTAAGAAGTTTAATTTCCTGAAACAAATGAAAGAAGTTATGCAACAACATCTTCACTTCAATGGGTTAAGAATGGACAAAAAAATTGTGGTGAAGAACCTGCTGTAACTGTTTAATGCACTCTGCAGATTTTGGGTCATCTGGACATATCTCAGCTTCCTTCATCGCACATAGAGCCCCAGTTTCCCTGCCAGGAAAGTGATATAAGTATAGTTTTTTTGGAGCAAAAGGAACTTAGCATAAGATGTGAAAAGAGTATGTACCGGTTACTGGCAACATATACACTTCCAAAAGTCCCACGTCCAATAAGCTTCCCTTTCTGCCATTGACCTTTCAAGGTAGTAGACTCTGGTTGTCTAGCTATAACTTGGGGAATGACACTTGATAACGACTGCAAAGCCGCTCCTGATGAGTACACAGCTGCTCCTGTTGAGTGTGCAGTTGCTCCTGGAGGAAGAGGCAACGGGTGGACCTCAAGATTTACAGTGGTTTCACGTCGTGCAGTCGAAGCTTCAGCTGACAACTTGGTGTTCAAAGGTGAACCAGGTCTAGTGGGACTTCGGGGGTTCCAGCGGGGACTCCTATTTTGTGGACTATGAAGAGGGGAACTCTCATTACTATAAGCACCATATTCAAAATGTCCACCTGGAGATAGAAGCGCTGGCATGTCTAATGCCAGCGTCTCCGTTGCAGAGCAGCCCTGACTTGCTTTAGGCAGCAGGTAGAAAGGACGCAACTCTGGGACTTTAGAGATTCGTTGCGGACTCCTTACAGGACTCGCAAATGGGCTATTTGGAGCACTTCTAGGAATATTAAGTCTCATATTTTCATAAGAACAATCCAGAGTACTGAGCTCTGGAAGCACCATCTTAGACGGCTTTGTCTCTAGATGGTCTACCGTCCTCCTCATGTCCCTGCCACCAAATCCACTGCCATACAATATGTCTTTTAGAAAAAGTACAGAATCAAGGAAGCTCAATTCACCCACAGAACATTATCTTCATGTATTGGGGAAGAGAATGTGTCCCTATTACCCGCAAGTTAGGGTTGCAATCAATGTTTTGCACGATAGCATTTGAGTGATTCCCATCACAGAAATCAATGCTTTCCTTAGCAGAACTATGGATCACTTATATTTGGAAGCATGTTATAATTTTTTCCGTCATATTTGAGGCATAACTCTACGAATCAACACAAAATTAAATAATTCCAATAAGATTGATACAAGGAAAAGTGCATACCTTGAGGCCGGAGAAATTGTAGGAGAGACAGCCTCTCCTGCACCATCAGCTCTATCTCTTTCTCGATCTACGTCTATAGGAGACGGCAGCCGAGAATCACCATCCCCCAAGACCGAATTCTCCGGCACAGGCAACGGAAGCGGAAGAGGAAGCGGCAGAGGGACCGAAGTAGACGTTTTCAATGACCCCGGCAGGGCGGAGCTACTCACACAGCGTGACATCAGCGCCATATCCGCCGAATCGGCTGACAATCTGGGACCCGCCACATCCTGGTCGGTCAAATGTCTCAGCTTCCTCTGACGCGTGAGCCTAGCGCCGCCACCAAAACTCACACCTCCAATATTGCCCTTCTTACGATTGGTAAGTTTCTTCGTGGGCGACGTAGAATCGTCAGGGACAACAACGGCGGCGGAAGAAGAGGAGTAGGAAGAAGATGAAGTCAATGGTCTATTAGGGGACGAAGTAGAAGAAGTAGAATAAGAAGAAGAAGAAGTGGACGAAAAGGTGATGCTAGAAAGCCAACGCATGGCGTGAATTGCATACAAAGACCATATTTTTACGCATCTACATAATTAGTGTGATCAATGTAGTCTCTGCTTCTTTACGGTTAAAACATACAGAACATCCTAGTCCAACCAGAAATGGGGAACCCATGTGGAGCTGGAGGAGGGGAAAACATAAGCGTGGATGGAGGTGGAAGTGGAGGGTTGCCGGAGGCTAGTGTGCACGCGGTTTACAGAGGGACATCTTGCGTCGGCAATTACGACGTCAAGGTTGTTGAAAACTAAAAGTCAACGGCTTTCTCTTTCTATAGCTCTAAAGAAGAACGACAAGATGAGGGATAGAGAGAGGGAGAGAGAGAAATGAAAGGAAATGAAGTGTGTCTGAATTGGGTTGGGAACTGTTTTTTCGAATTTCCGTTATAAATCTATTTTATACGGTCTAGTAGTTCTTACTCTTTTAGTAATAAATCAGATTTTTGCAATTAATTTAGTAAAAAGAAATTCAGTTTTCTTCCAGATGACTAAACAAAACTTAACAACTAACAAATATATGTAAAATTTACTATTTTAATTAAAATGTATATGTTAATCACTTGAGGGATTGGATGTTGTAACTAAGAATAGAATAAATATGAAATATACGTAATGCATTGCCACGTCACCTCGTTCCGGGGAAGAAGAACCTTTTTCACAACTGTGTCTGCGATAGATTGATTGTAGCAGAGAAAAGTGCATGGACCTCCAAAGTTGTCTGGGTAAAATAACAGGACGTTTTCATCGTTTCTAAGTAAAGTCTTTTTATAAGTGTTAAAAAAATGAAATAAGGTAAGAACAAGTCAAGAATGAGATATGTTCCCCAAGAGGCCAAGACCCACCGGCATAGTCTTATTCAAACAAAAATAAGAAGGGGATGAACGAGAAAAAAATGAATAGAAAAGGTTCAACTTATGCTTTGAGGAAGTCAAAAAAAGAATAAAGTACAAGCACAACTACATAGAATAGAGTAAATATAATATTGGGATACTAAACTAAACTAAACCCTTATTAACTCTTTAATAGAGGGAGGCTTAACCAAAACCCACCCACCCCATTTGGAGATAAAAAGAGGGGCACGAGCTTCGAGGATTGACTGGGCCTGAGGACTATCGGTAACATCCCTGTCAGTGTCACCTTTTGGAAAAGCATAAAAAACTAATGTGTTTTCCAAAACATGAAGCCTTCAAACCTTTTCTTTCCAGGCAGTCAAACGATATGATTGTAATAGAATATTGCCAGCAAATTCAACCCAAGTTTAACGGTGGGGCAGTGCTGTTATTTTGAACAAAGAACAAATACATGACCCATAGTGAATTAAGCTTATAAAATATGAATTTGGTATCTAAAATGGAGTTTTTGTGAAATTTATTACTATTATTAATCACATATTTAAATTGGCAATCTTTTTAGAATGAGTTGATAAGGCAAAAATTAAGAACAGTGGACACGTTGCAAATTAACCCCTCCGCGTACGCCTTCACTGTTGATATTGTGGGACGAAAAAGTCACTTGCCATTGCCAAGAACTTGTCGTGCATGGCTGCAAGGCAAAACGAAAGTCCAACCCCAAAGGTTACGTCTAAGGTGAAGTATGCCCCACCTTAGCAACATAACCGTGTTGTTCTTTTAACAGTTCAAGTTGTACAGAACTGCATTTCTTAACCATATTCATAAATTAGCTTAGGCTTTTGAATGATAATGTCTGCATGATTAGAAAGTCTCTATAATCATACTCGTTGGAAGATGCGCGTGGAAGTCTATGTCAGAAGAACAGTGAGCTTAAAAGCTCTGTCTTTAATTTGGTCTTAGGTTCAACGATTTTAAGATCCATTGACTTGATCAAGGTTCAACCAAGCAAACTCTTGACAAACACGAAGGTTTTCCATAAATATAGTCCACTAATTCCAGACACTTAAAAAATAATTTACAACCCAACCGATCACCTCAAATCGCAAGTTTGGTAGGATTTCCCCAGGAGAGTATTGATATCCACATCCATTGTCAACTTCTTTGAAATAACTGATTCAAGTAAAAGGGGCGAAGACAAAACAGTAACAGCAACAGGCAGGCATGTTCTGGCTCTATAAGCCAGCCAGCATGATGTTTCAAGCATTGTGTTTCAGCTCTTCCGAAGCTGGCTAGACGTCAGACTTGACTACATGAGATACTTGAAGCCATAACTTCTCTGCGCGATTACAGGTGGGTTCCATTTACTTGAATGTTTCCTTTCGAGCATTTGACTGGCTAACTATTGCCAATACAGCACACTACGACTTAGTATTTACAGGTTTAAAATCCTACATTCGAAATAAGGTATAACCTCAGAATTAAAAGACGATAAGAGCTAGGAAAACATTTCATAACAGAACCACAATTTATTAGAAGTTTCTCCAAAACGATCCACTCCTGGAAGGAAAAACGAATAACACTGCTGGTGGAGATCCATGCACAACTGCGCATATTTAATAGTTATGGACGGATCATTTTAATGCCAAGATATTTCTTCCATTACAACGGCCTATCAGACAAAACCATCGAGCAACATGCATCCAAGTCAAGTCGCTTTAGATCCATCCATGTCCTAATCAATTTGTTGCATCTCAAAGCACCATATAAAAACCACAACAATTGGTAAAGCAGCAGATTTATTCTTTAAATGCTTCTCCTCTTCAGTTAGATTGATCAAAACCACAAAGAATTTCCACATACAATCCAATGTCTATACCACCATAGGCTCTAAGGTCCCCAAATTTGTGGGAACAACCTTACACAAAGGATGGTTATCAATTTTAGTCAGAAGTTTCAATGATGAATCAACCTCGACATCATGAAGAAATACTCTATCTCCAACGTCCAGATTGCTCACGTCCACCTCAATCTGTGGGGGAATTTTTTCAGCAGGACACAGAAATTTAAGAGATGTTCTAATCTTGTTCAAATGCCCTCCTGTTTCATAATGAAATTGATTATGAATTTAACATAAGGAAATACCAACTACAGTTGGGTTGAGCTTCAATGTCAATTTCAGCAATTTAAACATAAGTTTAAAAACCCTCCCACTTAACCTATAAACATATGCAACATGAAGAATCCAACAAGAAAATGTTCTAATTTTGTTCAATAATTTTCTAACTGTTCATTGAAGGCAATTCCACAAACACCGTACAGGAAAGACAAGCAGCCCATTTCACATAGAAGTTACACTATACGATACTTCCATACTGTGAATTTGGCACCATAATGGCTTATGTTGCAAAAATTCTCAATTATTGGATTGAAAATCACAAGTTGCTCCCACTAGGGAGCATCACACACTGCAACAATACCCATACAAACACCCAAACATGAAACGCTTGAGTTCTATTTAGAAGGAAACTGTAAATGCTGCATGGTAGTATGTTGAGAATAGCAACCAAATTAGGAAGCCATTATTAAGATGGTGGTGATTTCTTTTCATTTTGTGATCACATTGATGGTTTAGCCATACTAAGCGTATATTTTGATATTACCTGTTTCCCAAGAAATTTGCAATTGGCTTTACTAGGTCTCAGTTCACATTTTATGAGATCCATCCTTGTCCTTATATCTAGATTTCTAATTAGTTATTTGCAAGCTTGCGACTCTCAAGGCAGTCAATTGGCTTGTGTAAAGTTCATTTCCCTTGTTCTTCATCCTCTCTCCTCGTCTAAAGTCTGCCTCTTATTCCTCGTGTCAATTTCCACAATATCAAAGCTTCAAAGTTCCAGTATTTCCACAATATCAAAGCTTCAAAGTTCCAGTACTGTTCTATCGATCTAGGGTTCTATAATTCTTCCGTTATGACTACTAGATTACGAAGTAAACTTCAACGGGAGTAAAAAGCTCCATAATTATCTTTCGACTTAAAAAACATACAAGCTAACTTTGAGCACCAACCACTAGCAGACACATGTTACAAGATGATACGAAAAGCGTGTAAATCACCTTTCTTGAGGCCAGGACAATCCTCTTCTCCTCTGAAAACAACAGGCACGTCCACTTTCAGCTCTGTTTCATCTTCAGCCCAAACAAACACCAAGTTCAGTACCTTCCCGCTCTCCTCATCCCTGTGTACCTATAACACAAATCCAAAAACCAAAAATCAACAAAATTCCCTCAACAAGCAACTAATTTGATTACAAAAACGAACATTACAAACGATTTACCTTAATGGGTAAGACTTTTCCGGATTCAAGAACCACCGACGACCCGGACCCGGCACGGATCTGAAGAGCAAAGGTTGTGGAGCAAAAGAACGGAACTTTAACAGATTTAAGAATGGAATGAATCTGCTTTCTTTCAGTGGTCAGAAGCCGTTTTCTCGAGATGATACCGGAGCGAGAATCTGGTTCCTTTTCGAGGAGGCTCTGGTGAAAAACCACCGCCGGAATTCTACCTTGTGCCCTCTCTCGAGATGAGACTCTACTCCCTGAGCACTCTCGTGGGATAGCTTGAATCGTATGGTATTGATGAGACGTTGATTGTAATGAGGACGGCGGTTGTGATAGTTGGGACTGAACCGCCGTTCTCAGGCCTCGCCACCACCTGCCCATGACGATATTGGGTAGCGAAAATCGTGGCCTAGTGGCAGCTGATCAAAGGGTTTTATGTGAATTTGGGGGTTTAAGGATGGTATGTTAAAGATGAACTTTTAGGCTCATTTAAGAGTATGAGCCCAAGAGGCTATGGAAACTTTGAGGCAATTATAATGGGCTTAAATTATAGGCCGTGGTCTTTGCGAACTATGAGCTATTTCTTTGTCTGTTCGCTTAGGGCAGATTAACCGATTTGGAGGCAACTAGAAATGATCTTCAAGGCAAAAAAGAAACTTTTGGTATGGAACTTGTTTTCTTTTTAAGAAGGAAGAACAAGTGTTATTTCTTCTAACTGTTTATAGTACAAGTCAGTGACCAAGTATACTTTATTAATCACATGCATAATATTAGTATCATGCTTTAGTAAGATCATTCATTACTAAGATTGCAAATTGAATCAATTGATTGAGGGAATTGTTATGCATTGAAACTTATAGAGTATAAATATTGTGTACATTTGTTAAGCTCCCAAATTAAAGAGTATACAATATAAATTCTTATTTACACTACTTTCAGAATAAGAATGATGGTACAAATAAGAAAGTATGTCAATGAGGTTAGTGAAAGTTAACCGTCTATATTTAGAAAGATTTGGTTGTAGAATTTTTTAACACTTCTCCTCAAGTTTAGAATGTATATTGATAATTCTTAACTTGCTAAGTAGAGTTGAGAAATGTTGAGAACTTAATGACTTTATGAAAATGTATGTTAGTTGATTTAATGTGGGTACATGAACCATTTTGATCATTTCTTATTAAACCTTTTATCATATAAGATGACAACAATCTCTATATATTTTGTATGTTCATAGTAGATCGACTTGAAGCAATGTAGAGCGTAGCTTGATTCTCACAATATAGGTTTTATGAGATGAGAATGTAAAATGCCCAAATCCTCAACCATATAGCTTCACAACAATTGCTGGTCATTAATCGATATTCAGCTTCTGCACTAGACTACGATACTATTTTTATTTCTTATCCTTGAAAGAAAATAATAAACCACCAAGAAATTGACCATCGAGTGTTGTGACATCTAGCCTAATTAAAATCACAAAATGCATTTAGTTGAATTGAACTTGTTGAAAGAAAGAATATTCCTTATCTTGACATTTGTTTCACTTATTATAGGACTCAATGGGTTACTTCCAAATGTGAAACTTGTGACTTGTCCATGAATTGACTCGGAACACCACCTAATAAATTTTTATATGAAGATGGATCATCAATGTAATTATCCTCATATTTGCTAAGTGACAAGTTTTGTTCCATAGGAAATAAGGTTGGTTTTGCTCCAAGATATCTATATCTTCAAGGATTTCAAGTGCACATTTTCATTGTGATAGTGCAATTCCTTTATTGGGCCGTATCACCTTTATACCTAGAAAATACTTTAAATTGTCCCAATTATTAACTTGAATTGGTTTTTAAGAATAATTTGGTGTGTTTAATATCTATAGATCATTTCCTGCTAAGATAACATCATCCACATAAATGAAGAGAATAGAGAATTTATCATTTTGAGATCGGGCAAACAGATAATAATATGCCTGGATTGTTTAAAGTTAGCTCTCTTGAGGGTAAAACAGAGCTAACTTTAAGGTCATTAAGGTCATATAATGACTTATAGAGCTTGCATACATGAGTCTCCTCCTTTCATTTGAAACCAAGTGGTAAAGTCACATATATATCTTTATCAAGTTGTCCATTCAAAAAGGCATTATTAACATTAAGTTAGTGAAAATGTTAGCATTGTGTTAAAGCCATAGTAAGAATAAGTCAAACTGTTACAAGTTTAGCAGTAGGAGCAAAAGTCTCGTGGTAGTCTTAGTCTTCAACTTAGTTATGTCCTTTTATAACTTGACATGGAATGTCTTATAAGTTTCCTATTTCTATAAAGTTTCCTATTTCCATAAATCCTACTTATTTTGGTTTTCTATTTTTATCAGTTTCCTATTCTTAGTTTCCTATTTTCTTTAAGATTAGGATTACTTTCTCAAGCCTATAAATAGGCCTCATAAACATTTTATTATAAATCTTATCAATAATGATCTTATATTCAGTTGGATTTAAGCTTTCTCTATGAATGGATTCTTATGTTTCTTCAAATTAAGCATGTTGCTTAGTTGTTCTCATTTTTATCTGAAGTAGATGGCATTAGAGTGGGTTGAATCACTACTTCTATGGGTAATAACAAAAATAGAAACACAAATTGCATTATAGATAACCATAGGTCAAATAACCAAAAGGAAGTATTACAAGAGATAGAGCATCGAATTATCCAACAGTTGGAGGATTGTTTGGAAGCGTGCTTCAAGGAGCTTATATCATCTTGATGCCCTTGACTCTCTTGCCAATAAGAATATAGACGATGATAGAGATCGCATTATAAAAGAATGATCCTTAAGGTATCCTATTTAGATACCCATTCTTGTTCGAGGTTGGAAGTAGACTACCTATAACAGTGAACCAAAGTTAGATGAGGAGTTCTTGTATGACAGACCACAAAACTAAAGAGATCTTAATGACAGTTTCAAATTTCAGGTAGATATTCCTGTCTTTAATGGATATTTTAATACTAAAGGAGTTCTTGATTGGATCGTAGATATTAAGAGGTAATTTGAATATCATGAGATCCTAAAAGAGACAAAGGTAAAGCTAGTGATTTGCAGGCTAAAGGGGACAGTCTCTATTTGGTGGTAGAACAATAAAGAAAAGAGATGGTATGATGGGAAGGATTCAGTTCGGACTTAGACGTAGATAAAATGAAATAAATGTAGAAATCTTTTATTCTTTAATTATTAACAAATTCTGTTATAACAATTGCAATGGTGCAGATAAAGATTTTTAGTATATGCAAGACTACATTATGAAATTTATGAGGTTATTTTGATATAATGATCTGGGAGAGATAAAGGAGCAGATGATTTCAAAACTCTTATATGGTTTAAGGTATGTCATGTGGGACAAGATCGGGATACTACTAATTCAGTCTTTTGTAAAGGCTCTTAGAGTTTAAGATTGAAGGCTCTTAGAGTTTAGGATTGAAGGCAAAATTTTTGGCTCATAAGAAAGGCATAATTGAAACTCCTTACAAAAATTATATTGGAGAAGCTTTAGGAGTTTCCATAGAAACGATGAAGATTCTGCTAGAACCTCCTCCACGTGAGAACCATTTACAAGAAGGGAAAGTTGTATATAAGCAAAAGGTTGACGAAAACAAGGAAGCTCTTAGAAGAATCATTATACCAAGCCTTGACCTAAATTTTATTATCGGTGTGAAATTAGGATATCTTTTAAACTAGTGTCCCTGGTAAAAAAGTAAATATTTTGGAGCACAGATAATGATGCTATTATCTATGAACCAGATAGGGATGATGAAGAGTATAAAAACCAGGAGGAAGAAATTGAAGAGTGGGAGAATTATGTAATTCAAAAGTTGTTACCGACTCCAAAACAAGAAGATAAGACCCATCAACATATGTTATTTTGGGTACATTGTATTATTGTAGATATATTGTTTAATTTAATTGTTGATAGTAGAAGCTACAAGAAAATTATTAGCAAAAATGTAATGAAATGACTAAGATTATAGACTAAGAAGCACCTAAATGCTTACATAATTGGGTATATTAAATCAATAGACAAGTTACGAATGACTGAGTACTGTAAGGTGTCCTTTTCTATTAGTCAATAATAGGATGAGATTTATTAGATGCTTGTCACTTGTTATTGGGAAGGCCTTAGCAGTTTAATGTTATTTCTTAGCATGACGGATGAGAGAATATCTATAAGTTGGAAAAGGCTGAAAAATTTTTGTGCTTAACCCACAACAAAAGACTTATTGGCCCAAAACTTTAAAAGTTGAGGGGCGGGTTTTTTACATTGTCACTAAGCCAAAAAGTCAATTGTTGATGGCGAACTTTCCTTTCGATGAGTTGTTATACCTTGATTTGCTAAAACACTGATGAGTTTTCCCAAGTAGGGGGATTGATGTGGAACATATATTCCCATAAGTTTTATATTTCCAAAAGTTTTCTATTTCTATAAAGTTTCCTATTTTTGTAAGTTTCCTACTTGTTTAGGTTTCTTATTTTTATAAGTTTCCTACTTGTTCTTAGTTTCCTATTTTCTTTAGGATTGGGATTACTTTATCAAGCCTATAAATAGGCCTCTTAAACATTGTATTATTTATTTAATCAATAATATTTTTATTGTAACATCCCGTTACCCATGGTAAGGCTAAAATAGTAAATTATGAGAAATTTATTTGGAATTAGGAAAATATACGTCATGCATAAATTAATTATGACATACATATTTTTGCACATTCATATGATTGTACATACATTCTTTGGCATTTCCGGGTACAATGGAGTTGTTAAATATGACTAAAATGTGTTTTTGGCAAGTTTGGTATTATTTAGGATATTTTGGTATTTTTAGTGAATTATGGATTAATTATCTTGAAAATTAAATTTGGTGTGTA
>JANVCQ010000232.1:6526766-6552976 GCA_025531925.1 Erythroxylum plowmanianum
CAAACTCAATAATGACATTTAAACAATGTTATGAAAAAATCACTTTTAACATTTCAAAACTGTTACAAAATACATATATATATAGCAATTTAAGGATATTAAAAAAATTTAATATATAACATTTTAAAAATGTTACAAATAACTAATTTATAGCATTTATAAAATGTAATATAAATGGATTTATAGCTATCAATAAATGTCATATTAAACTCGACAATAACAAGTCAAAATTGTTACTAAAGCATTATATCTTTAGTAACATGGGCTGTGATAGCATACTCATTAGTGTTACCATTCATATTTAATAGCACTTATCACCTATTATCATATGTCATTTTTGTTGTAGTGAATGAAGTGTTATCTTGTATACTCATTTGTGCCCAATTGGTTTCTTTCAAAAGGTAATGGTTAGAGGGACCATGTGCCATTAGCTTTGAGTGCATCAAGTTTTATTGTATGGCAAGGTGGCACTTAGGATCACAAATTTTCTATACAAAGTAAATGGTTCTTTTTCCACTGAAAGCAAAAAACTAAAAGCATGATGGTTAAGAAATAATATTCATCTAAGAAAACATCATATAAAGGATAAGAAACATCTTTAGCTTAAACTAAGACCGATTTAGATGTTGGAACTTTCATTAAAAGAAGAGGAACACCAAATTGATACTCGCTAAAATGATTAGGAATTATATATTGTAGAATAAGTGAATTGTGATGACAAGTTTAGTGGATTGGCAAGTAGGTTTGAGATAGGTTCATCAATTGTACGTGGAATTGAAGTCACAATATTGGAACTGGAGTTAGTTTCTTCTTGCTTGGACTGCTCAGATAGAGATATTCAATAATATTAGAAAAATTTTGTGGATTGGTATTGTCATCATCATATATTGATGGATGTCGGGGTATTAGACTTGAAATTATAGCTTTAAAAAATGGAAAAATATCCTTATAAAATAACATTGAGTGAAATTAAAAGCTTACTAGTTAAGAGATCACAAAATTTATATCCCTTTTGGGAATACAGATAAACTATGAACAAACATTGGGAGGCTCTACAATCAAATATGGTAGGGTATTGATGATGTGTTGAAGCAAAGCATAAGCATTAAAAAACTCGTATGATAATATGCAGACTATTTTCGAGAAATTTTTTCAAAGAGTGATTTCCTTTGATGAAGAGATGTAGAGTTTGGTTAACAAGTTGGGCATAGTTAATATGGTTTCTTCTCAAAATTTCTTGGAAAGATTTTAGCTACATTAGGTAGGTGAGGATGCTTTCTTTCAACCAATCGATTTTGTTGTGGAGTAAAGACCTAATTAGTTTGGTGGATGATCCCTTCATCTGAGTAGAAGCTTTTTTTTTTATAAATTCAAGTTTATTTCAATAAAATTTATGAACATAATGATGATATCTGATTTTTGACTCATCAAACAAATCCATGTGCAACAAGTATAATCATCAATAACGGTCAGAAAGTATTATGCCCTGGTGATAGAAGAAACATGATAACCGCCAGTTATCAAAATGGATTAATTCAAAGGAAAAAAGAGTAGTTTAACCCCCAACATTTACGCTAAAATCTGAGTTGGACCCTAACATTTCGGTGCATTTAAAATGAACTCTAACGTCTCGGTGCAGTTAAAATGAACCCTAATGTTTGCGAAATGTTAAAAATAAACCCTAACATTTATAAATTATTCCAAATAGCCCCCTGATGAAGGCTAAACTCTGTGAATAATTCTATCTAGTCAAGGTTGTTTTGAACGTTTTCCAAATATTAGGGTTCATATTGAACGTTTTACAAATGTTAGGGTTTATTTTGAACGTTCTAAAACATTAGGGTCTAATTCATATTTTAGTTTGAACATTAGGGGCTAAATTATTCTTTTGGCATTAATTCAAATGATACTTTAGAGCGAATGGAATTTAAATGAAAGGGAAAAACAAGTTTATTTATCTAATAGTTAGATTAAACATTTAGAAATTTCAACAAAATTAATTGTTGCTTCTGAACAAGAAAGTAAATGAAAAGCTTTATATGCTAAATGACCAAAACGTTGATGTCACAATTTGGGTGGGTAGGAGGCTGGTGAGATGATTGCATTACATTTAGATCTTTGTGAAGTATTAATAATATAATTCTTCTCGTTCATTTCCTATCCTTGATCATTGTTCCTACAGTATACAAATTATTGGTAAAAAAAACAAAGGAGTGAGAATTCTAAACGAGTTTGCTTACAGAGATCAAGTTTAATTTATATGAAGGAATATATAACAAAATTTGGAAGATGAAATCAGCAAAGTGAATGTTGTCTCTGTGTATGCAGAAGTGATAACTCCATTAATTAAGTTAATCCACAATATGGCTAATGATGCAAGACTTCTTAATATGTTTAGTTGCCTGATGGTTCACTCAAGGAGAAAGGTTGACTTTAAAGTTAGCTTCTCTCCTATATCCTTGAATGATATATTTTGAGAGATTATGGCAATTGTAGCTTATAATGATATAAGTTTACATCAGATGGTTGTCAAAACTACTTTCCTGAATAAAGAGCCTTATGAAGAGGTCTAAAGGATACAACCTAAAGGATTTCAAGATTCAGATAGAACTAACAAGGTTTTTATGTTAAGTAAATCAATATATGGTTTACGTCAAACCTCTCGAAATTGGTACCTTATATTTCATGAAGTTGTGACCTCTTTCAACTTCATGAAAAATAAAGTTAAAAGATATTTGTATCACAAGGTCAAGGGGAGCAAAATTATCTTTCTAATATTACTTGTGGATGATATATTGCTCACATTGAATAACTTAACCATACTGCATGGGGTTAAGCAACTTTTGTCCTAGGTATTCAGATTTATCGGGACATATCTTAACACTTTTTAGGTTTCTCACAAAATGCATATGTTGAGTGTGTGCTACAAAGGTTTAATATGGTTAACAGTAAACCTATTGTAACACCGACCTCTCATAGTGAGAGATTATCTTCGACACAGTGCTCAAAGAATAAAGAGAGAGATTATGAGGAATGTTCCTAAAACTGGTATGGTTAGTAGCCTGATGTATGCTCGGGCAAGTACTAAGCTGAGCATTGCATTTACTGTTAGACTGTTTGGTCAATATCTAATTAACCCAGGTATAGACCATTGAAATATAGTCAAGCAAGTGTTAAGATACTTAGAGAGAACCAAGGATTATATGTTGACATATAGAAAAGTCAACAGTCTTAACCTTGTAAGGAATTCTTATTTAAAATTTAACTATGTGTCCAGATGAACGAAAGTCCACTTAAGGTTATATTTTTATATTTGTAGATGGTACAATGTCGCGAAAGAGTGTCAAGTAGAAACTTGATCTTAAAATTGTCTGTGGTTGATTTAGTGGTTAAACTGATTCAATTGTACTGTAATAATCTTGCTGTTATGTTGTTTAGTAGCAACAGAGAATATCACAGGCTCTTAGCATTTGGATGTCAAATATTTGACCATAAAGATGTTGATACGAAAAGGTGACATTAAGGTCTGGAGCATTTAAGGATTAAGGAAATGGTAATTGATCCTTTAACTAAAGGACTTTGCTCACTTGTGGTTGAGAGACAAATATATTGTATGGGTGTTTTGAAGTCCTTATACGTTGTTAGTTAGGGGATCGTTATGTTTGCTCCATGTATATTTGCACATTTATATATTTTGTTGTATTATGACAGTATGGTGGTTCATCAACAAAGATAATTATCCTTTATCCTCAGTAATATGTATTATCATACATTGTCATGATACCTGTGAAAGTCTTAAGATTTGTGTTGATCTTAAACATTTAAAGGTCATTAGGAATATATATAGATTGACCTTGAGCCTACGTCATTTAGACGTATCAGTTTTATACGGATATCTATGAATTTTGACATGATATAGGGGAATATAAGTGTTAATCTCATAATGGTTCTCTAATGCAGTTTAGCATTCAATTAGACATGCGTTTAATTTAGATTACATTGGAAGAGAGAAAACAAGATCTCTTTAATGCAGTTTAGCATATGGGGTTTAACATAAAGTTTGAAAAAATCGAGATCTACAAACAAAGATGATATACTTTAGATTACACATGTATCATCTTAGCTTGTCACACTCCATTTTTTTGTTCATGTTATTAAGGTATTAGACATGTGTGATTGTATTAAATCTGTGTCACATATTACACATGTATTTAATACTTTTCGGTATCGAAAGCCTTGCAAGACGGAATGATGAACTTTTGTTATCTTTGAATCAATTGTTTTGTTTTTAAAATCTACTTGACTAATACAGTTATGTGACTTAATCGAGTTTTTAAATTGTTTTCAACTTAACTCAGTACTGTAATTAAGTATTGTCTAAGGGGGAGAATGTTGGATATTTTTTACATTTCCCATAAAGTTGGACAACATTTAATTTTATTTTTTGGTTTTTCAGTAACTTTTCAGTTAAGTTACATAATTTGATCTGGATAAAGATAATAAAGTGGTCTAATAAATGATATAAGTTAATGAGTCAAAGTTCAGGAGAAAAATAGATCCCGATTAGTGTAGATCAAACCCATATCGGGTCAATGATGAGAAACCTGATATGAATGTATATATAAAGGTTAAGATTTCCTATAGTTACTCTTGTCATTCGTAAACATCAGGATTTTCTGATACGTTAAGAGAGCTTACATTTTGAAAAAACTATACAAAGACGTTGATTGCGTCCCGATGAGCAGTTTCCATAAAGATGGTTATGGATTCGCGCTCGTTTTGACTTCGAAAAGCTCGTTTGAAATTATGAAATCGAAATTAGGTATTTTTCACATTTCTTCATTTATTTATCTCTCACATTCAATCCGGGGTACGTAATTATTACAGGCTAATGCACTTCCAACATGATTAGCGATAAAATTGACTTACTTCAAGTAAGTGGTGTCATACAATTTTGATATTACTCTACCATACAATTTTGCATGATTAGCCTTTGAAGAAGAATTCTTGTGTTCTCATTGATCAGTTTTACGTCATGTAGAATTAGCCTTTGTAGTTTTCATCAAACATCAATGGTAAGACCTTGTCAAGTCGCAATAATCACATTTCAAATGTAGTCAACAGGTCTCTGAAGTAAGCCCTATATTGTCATGTTTTTCACATTTTAGATTACGATTTTTAGGTATAAAATTCGTCTCAGAGTTTCTTGAATTGTTCTTGAACACAAAGGCTGAAATTTCAATTGATAATGCATCTCCTTTATACGTGCCTCATTGTCTTTCATCTTGGAGAATGAGGGAATAATTTTGGATGACGCTAGAAAGTGGATCCATGAGAAGAATCTATCTTCGAAATAGATTTCATTAAGCCCCATTAGAAATTTCATGATCATTTGACTTTTTGAAATTGCAAAACTTCATTTATGGTTCTACAAATTAGGATGAGACATAATGCACCATGTAATAAGATTATCATGTTTACAATTATGGATGACATCTTCGATGTGAAAGAGATGAACAGTGTTAGTGAGAAAAAAATGTTCGTTTAAATCGGGAGATTATTCTCACTTCAATCTCCAATGAGGTTGAATTAAAAACCCATGCCTTTACAAGATCATTGCAACGCTTCAATTGTTGAAGTTTTGCAACAGAGATCTCCAACAGCAATTTAATGGTAATAAGATCGACAAACCCTTCATTATTCTTGATACTGAGAGCAATGTGCATTGCATAGCTCTAAATGCTGCAATTTTCTTCATTTAAATGTTGCATCACGAGTACCACACTAGCTCGATCAGGATGGTGAAGATAAAAGTGATCGTTTGGGTTATCAAACTTATTGATCTCAGGCTTGGCTGAGTTGAGACATCTACTGCATCTACCATAGAAGAAGATGGACAATTTTGTGTATTAAAAAAAGAAGAAGAAAGGATCAAAAGCACCCTTGCTTTGATATCATGAACAAATTGATTAAAGGAATTCTTACCTATTGGAACTTAATACGAGTACAAACATATGGTTGTAATTTGAATGATTCAGCTAACAAATTAACGCATTTACAACATAAATTTATATTTACAAATTAGGAAGTAAATGATTAAGGTTGGTGGTAGTTGACATCAATGTTTAGAATGATTTGGTTATAGGATCGATCTAAGTTCTTAACATAAATTCTATTTTACCCATAAAATTATAATATAAAAATAAAAATGTCAAACTTTATTATTTCTAAGCAATGCAAGGCGTAGATCTTTGATTAATAATCTTCTGCTGCATGTGCTTGTTTCGTTTTCCTCTTTAGGTTGCAACAAGAATCACCAAACCCAACTCTTTCAAATGAGGACTTCATCTTTGACAATCGGAATATATAAAACTGTTTATATATTTACTCCAAGTTTTTCTTTTTAAAGCATGACATTATGTAAGCTTTAGCTAGTTGGTGTCATTTCACATGAGCTTTAATCCATCCAAGGATATAATTATCATTTTACGAAAAAGAATTGTCAATGAAAACTGTTTATTAGTTAAGAAGAAGAAGAGGAAGAGCCCAAAATTGTGCATATATAGGGTCAACACTCGCATGCTATTGCTTGTGTTTGTATTTAACTGAAACTTTCTACGGTTTCCCACGTTCCGATTACGTTTCACCCACCAAACCATGTTTTTCTTATGCATTACAGACGGCAAGTCAATACCCGACCTTTTTATTAAGAGGTCCTATCTTTGATGATTTGCACCCGACAGTCCAAATTAGCCTGTAACAGGCAAATTTAACAATGAAAATGCGCATTAGGTATATGATATGGACCCATTGCAAAACAAAATTATGAGAAAAGATCATGTCTACACAAGCAACAGTCCCCAATTTCCTTGCATTATTTTTTACGAGGTCTTAATACAACTTTGTTTTCTTCAAGATCACAACATTCATATTCCACTCTAAAAAATTTCCTTCAACTTAATAATTTTACGACTAGAGTCTATTAGAACTCAATTTACCTTCTTATGATGAACGAAACAATTAAAGTTAATTTTAAATTGTAAGTTGCTAATTATATTATAATTACAAATGATTGTAGTGATTGACATGAAGCGGAAGTGGTTACAATAAAATGCAATAACAATAGAGGTTCATTATTAAAAAAATCTCAATTTTTCAATTATAATTTAGACTTTAAAAATGATAATTGAATATAATTTTTTGCAAATATAACTCAATGTTAGTGCTTCTGTTAGCGGAATTGCGGTCACAAACTATGTGAGATTTGCTTTTTGACATGTAGGATGCCAAGTGTAATAGGCGTAAAAGTCATAATTTTGTAATTTTTAACTAATTAATGTTAAATAAAATAATAAATTATTTCTCTTCACCTTCAGCCTATCTCTTGCAACTCTCTCTATCTCCTAGTTTTTCAAGTCTATTTTGTATGTCTCTCGCCGTCAGGGATGGATCCAGGGGGGGCTAGCAAGGGCTATAGCCCTTACAAAACTAATTTTTTTTCAGTATATATATATATATATAGTAAACTAAGTAGGGCTATAGCCCCTACAAAACTAAATTCCTTACCCCCTCAAGACTAAAATCCTGGATTCGTCGCTGCTCGCCGTCTCGTCTTTACTCTCTCTTCATTTTCTCTTTATTGTTTCCCAACTCTTCCCCAAATTATGTGAAAATGTGTCTATCCGGAAACATGGTAAGAAGGGTACTGTTAAGAGTTGTGAGATAAATATTAAATAGAACTCCCGTTTTGTTTGGAACATGAAAAGGCAAACCAACATAAAGTTGAGGTTATAAAAAGGGCAAAAACTTAAATTTTGAAAGTGAAACATTGATGTAAATAATCTCGGAATCTCTCCAAAATTTTACAATCTATAAATATATATTACCTTCTCTGCTTTTTCTTCTCTCTCTCTCTACCTTCTCTTCTTTTCCTTTAATTTATGAACAAAGATAATATTAACAAGAAAAAAGAAAGAGACAAAAAGAGATAGATTATATGGTAGAAAAAGAGATGGTAATAAGTAGTTAACGACCAAAGCAAGGATACCAAAATATGAATATATTTACAAATAAAAGGTGAGGGAAGAAGTTAGGATAAGCCTGAGGTTTGTTATACATTAAGGGGATGTTTGATTCATAGGTTTGAAAATGAATCAATGGGCATGAAATGAATACATGTGGTTGGTTTTATATTATGATTATAAGACATATATGACTTTCAGAGAATTGTCCATACTCTCGATATATGAAAGGAATGAGTTTCATTCTTAGGTCTGGTTTAGGTGTCATTGACATGACAATCTTTGTCACACTGTGACATCCTTTTTTAAATATAATTAATCAAAATATACTAATTATAATATAATTAATTAAATATATTTTTCTCTTTTCAAAAATTAAATATAATTAATTAAATATATTAAAATTTGATGTAACACAAAATTTTAACAAAGTTTTTTCTCCAAAAATTTAACAAATATTTATTTTTTAATATTTTTAACAAACCAATAACTATCAATGGTAATGGTAATTATTGCTTCCTCTTAACTAACCATCATAATTATAATAATCATATATATTTTCATTCCTCACTATATTCATTTTCATTCCTTATGTGAACTAACTGTCCCCTAATTCTTTGTTAATTTTAAATATTATAGATTATGGTAAATTAAATTAAATTTAAAAGTATATATGTATTTTATAATATGTTGACGAAGAAATTAAAATTTATTTTTCATCCACATGGTAAATATGTTAATTGATGTAGAAATTAAAATTTATATGTCATCCACATGATAAATATGTTAATTGACGTAGCAAGTCACATGAGTGACATTAATAAAAAGGCCAACGTTAAGTTACATTATTTGCAAAAAATTAAAAATTTGAGTGTTTAAATGTTATCTTTTAAAGTTCAAGCTATAATTGATAAATTATAAAAAGTTTAATACCCTAATAATAATAATAATGGTTATAATTATAATTTAGATTGTAATTATAATATTATTGATTTAATTGTAGTTACATTTTATAATTTGAAACCTTATAAATAATACAACAGAACTAATTAATGTCATAAACGTGGGAAACCAAATGGTACTTCATGAAACTAATTAAGAACGTTAAAAAGCATCCCGCGACTTTGACTGGGGGATTCAAACCCTCTGGTTCACTTTTTGTGGATCTACTCTGTGCCACTTTATTTGACCCATTTATTTACGTGAGTTTCACATAAATAGATGGACCAGATGAAGTGACACAGAATAGGTCCACAAAAAGTGGACCAAAGGATCTGATCCCTTGACTGGGTGGTGTTAATTAAAAAAACAAAAAGATTATTGTTCTGTTAGCTGAGAAAATCCAGTAGGCAACAGAGAGGACAGGACAGAAAAAGGTGAGTAATCATTAAAGCATTTTTAAAAATTAACCAGTTTGAAAAGATGGCAAAGATTCATATCAGTGCAACAATACTGTACTTAAAAAGCTCGGAGTTGCTGTGCTTGTGATGCCATGTCAAATCCATGCACGTGAGAAGTCTCCCTCCAGCACAGGAAGGAAAGTCAACAGGGAAAAAGGCGTTTGGTAGGAGAGAAAATGTAGGAGTCCGAGAAAATATATTAAAAGATAGGGGGACGAGACAGAATGGATGATTTCCATGCATGTGCAGTGGTCACCTGGAGACTATCTAATTCCAGCAACCCTTTTTCTCTGCGATGTGATCAGGTGCCTTCAAAGCCAAATACCATTCTAAATCCAGTATTCTCTTAACACCTGCATTGAGCTCAAGAATTTGACCACCAACCATTTATGGGCAGGCTAAGAGTCAATTGGGTGGTCTCCTTTTTTACTGTACCACATCTGCAAAATGGTCCCGTCCCAACTTTTTAATTCTGAGTCTATATATGTACACTGCATGGATTTAATGATATTAAAGACGTTGCTTCGCCAATAAGTTGTCATAAAAATAATCTTGGAGAAATATAAAAGTAAATACATACCACTAAGTTATCATGATTATCATTTTCAAGATATGCATGAAGAGGGATTCATTCTATAGCTGACTGTTAAAGAATATTACATGTTAATATGTTTTGAAGTTATCATTTGTTAGTTAGTTAAAATTTGGATTTGCATCCTTAATATATACACTGGACCACTCTTCCATGTAAGGAGAAGTCTGGTTTCATCATATTTCACCATCTACATTTTTCCTTATACAATAAAGAAACTTATGCCGTGTCTTGTAGAATAAGTTGTTAATTTCTCTAAATTATGGACAACTTGCACTTATGTATGTGAGCCCTCTTGTCTTCCATGTTGAGAATACAAGTTTTTTATAATTAGAAATTAGTATGATTGGTTGATGGACAAAGTATAATAATAAACATATATATTTTTCTTCTGTTGAGAATTTGGCCTTCCATCGACAAAAATGATAACATCCTCGTTTTAAATATGAAAAGTGAATGAAAAATAATCCATTAGCATATTTGTTATTGAATATGTATAAAAAAATAGCAAGATTTTTCATATTTCAAATTATTTATTTGTTAAAGAATTTGAATAATGCTTACTTTTTCGTAAATAAATGAAATTTTGTTTTATCAAAAAAGTTAGAAAAATAGTCATATAATTCGATCATAATTATAAAAATTTAGAAATCTCAAGTAAACTTAAATATTAATTATATTGATTATTAAAATTCTCCCTACACAATTAATATCTAATTAAAAAATAATACTTATAATTTTAGGAACATTTTTGTTCAATTCACTTAATATTAAATGGTAATCCTCGATCTTGTTTTAATTCAATATTTTCAGCGGCTCATTAAATGATTTTAAATTATATATTTTTATTTGTTAAAAAATTTAATTACCTGATTTAGTTAAATGTAGCAGTAAAAATAAGAAATCAAATAATCTTGAAAATCTAGGCATCTAAAACTAAAAAGAAGGTTAGGATACTAACTTCACTATTAAAGTATTACTATTTATTAAGTCAAACAACGACCCTACAAAAATGATTCGTAGTAATATGGGGAACAAGTTCGTCATGTAAACATCACACAAAGACACCTTCGGACCTTATCATTTATATCCAAATTAACAAGTCCTTTTTACTATTTAAAACTTTAGATTAGATATACAAATTTTGAGATAATTAGAATGACCAGTTCCTAAATTCTTAACAAGAAAAAGAAATAAAGATAAGATTGAAGAAAAAAAATGAAAAATATATTAAATTAGTGAAGATAAAAAGTAAGAAAGCTCACAACGACCCCAAGGATCTGCATTAACAATTGTACCACACAGGTTCGGGGGGGAAAAAAGGGGAGCAATTAATAGAACGAGAGACTGTCACTGAATAACTCACCAGCACGCCGAGCCCAACCCCTTTCTCTCCCTCTGCTGTCGTATTATCAACGGTCAGAGCACAGAGATTAACAGCAGCAGAGACCGCGGTGATCGCCCCCAGCATCGCCACCACCACCGGAGACCACCGTGCGCCTAAGTCTCTCTGGGTCTAATCTAATATCCTACTTTTACTCTTCCCTTTTGCTCCTCAGGTGTGCGTGGGTTTCGTGGGTCCCACAGCACGCTGTCTCTGTCTCCTCTGCGTTCGCGGTTTCTCTCTATCCCTTGGTCCTGACGGGAACTATTGCTCAGTTCACTCCCTCGTCGCCGTCGTGACTCGCAAGTGATTGCCCAAAGCTAACCTCTCTCCCACTCTCGTCTCTTGACAGTTCTGTTCGTTTCTTGGTGTTAATTCCCATTCTGCCCCTCTTCATTTGACCTCCTCTCTTTAAATGGAAAGATCTCCCCGATTTGGCTCTGGGATTTGCGTGATTTCGTTTTGAAAATAAAAAGGATTGCACTTTTATAATCCCTTTTTTATTTTTCTCTCGTTTGGAGAGTAAATCATCTTGAAAAAGTATTCCCTTTTCTTACATTCTACGACGACGACGGCGAAGTAAAGACATCATAAGAGGGAGGTTAATAAGAGACACAAACAAGAGGTTAACACCTACAATACAAGGCAGTATCTTGAAAGAGAGAGAATTGTCGGTGATTGAAGGAAAACTTTTTGAGATTAAACTAATTCTCCAGGTAATTTACATACAGTATTAGTTCTCTCATCAACTTTCTCCTTTGTTCTAACTTCTATATGTGTATTTCGCTTTCTGGGCTTGTTTTCTTCGGTGGTACTCGGAATCTTGGAAGGATTTTCTTAACCCAGATCATTAATTCTTCTCATTGTATCACGATGTCTCAAGATTGTGTTTTTCGTTTGGTTTTAGTTTCGTTGTTTTAACGAAAGGATAATCTTTGGTTTGTTTTGGTAGTTTTCTCTAATCGTGTTGGGAACAGTTTTACCTCCTCCTTCAAGATCCAATGTTATTTCGGCTTTGATTATCGGTTAAAGAAATGATCTTTTTTAATAATAACAAGGCCACCTCTTTTTCCTACAATCGGTATACGAAGCTTCCCAGAATCCTTCGTGCATCTATCTCAGTGACGATCTCGTTTTTCAAAGATTTGATCTTTTTATATGATTATTAACGTTTTTATGTTGAAACTTTCTCTTTCTCTCTAGTTTCTTGGTTTGGAGTTCATGCGGTTCATGAAAGATTGATTACTTTTTGTCTTTTCTTTGTATCAAGTGATTTGGTCTCCGGAGAGAGGAAAATGTCGTCGCCGAACTCGCCGTGCGCGGCCTGCAAGTTGCTTAGGAGAAAGTGCACTCTTGAGTGCGTGTTTGCACCCTATTTCCCACCAGACCAGCCACAGAAATTTTCTACGGTGCACAAGGTGTTCGGTGCCAGCAACGTTGCAAAGCTTCTCAATGAACTTCAGGCCACTCAACGTGAAGACGCCGTGAATTCCCTTGCTTACGAAGCCGAGGCTCGTCTCCGTGATCCAGTCTATGGCTGTGTTGGTCTGATCTCATTGCTCCAACATAAACTGAAGCAGCTCCAACTTGATCTTGACAACGCAAGAAAGGAGCTGGCGAACTATATTGGACCTCAGGCAATGCATCCCATATTGCAAGCTCCGACCTTTATACCGCCGCAGCATATGGCTACGCCATCATCATCGATGATGGCTCGCGGTGGCGTGCTACCGATGATGGGGATCCCTACTAGGCCGGTGGGGGCGACTCACTGTGGACAATTGATGATACGAGAGCCACAACCCCAGCAACCTCAGACACAAAGTCAGGAGTTCTACGACGCTCAGCAATTGGCCGTTGCCATGGTTGCCAGAGAACAACAAGAGATGCTCAGAGCCTATGAGCAGCAGCAGCTTGAAAGTGTGAGGTATAATAGTGGGTTGGAGGGAGTTGGCTCGGTTACTGCCACTGGGTTTAACCAGAACCAGATTGGTGCCGGTGCTATGTCACCTTCATTGCAAATGAGCAGTTTTCACAACCCTTTTCACATCCAACCGCAACAAGGGGAGCACCATCATCACCAGGCACAGCTTTTGCTTCAGGCACACGAAGGACAGCCATTGTCACAGCAACCTCATCAGGTTCACCAGCAACAACAGAGGGAAAAAAGCGAGGAGGGTAGGAGTGGAGGTCCGTCTTGTTAAGGATTTTCCCTCCTGTTTTAGCCCTTATGAGTTCTAGGTACGTTGGTTCAATTTCTTTGCATCTTTGAATAGCGAATTAGTAGTTTAGGGCAACGGGAGCTACGATTTTTGACCACCTGTCCACGTTTAAACATTTTCATGAATTTGGAAATTTCGTTTTGGGGAACTAGAAAGCCAAATTTACTCTTTTGCATAGAGCAGAAAGGATGGTGGGGAGAATTATTGTCTCGTCACTGCAAAGGATATTCTTTTCGTCAATATTATGTAGGACCTAGAGGCTAGATTTATTAGCACACAACACATCGAACAGGTTTTTTTTCGTCATTCGTTTTCACCCATCACCAAAACACTTAAATCTCAGCGATTATAACTGGACAACTGCTTGGGCTAATTAGACACTCATTTGTAATTATATGCAGACTAAAATAATTAGGTATCTAGATGAAACTCTAATTTGGTTATAACAATATAATCCTTTGTACTTGAGAGTTATATGCTAACATTTACTTTCCTATAATAAAGCCAGTGAATGATGCTCTTCCGTTTTCATGAAATGATCAATCTTAGTGTCAATAACATGACTTCAAATCTTCTCTTTTAACTCAAATGCACTTTTCAAATCGTTTTGTAGTCTCTAGCTCAGAGACCACCTTGGCTTTACATTGATAATCACATAATTTATGGACAAAAAATTAAATTTTGATAAGGCCTATTTTCTCTTTCCAATGAAGAATTTATAGATTGCGTAAACGTTGTTAGACTTAGACATAAAATAAATAGGTTTGTCTTTCTATCCTCTGTAAGAATTTCCCATAGATTTCTGTTGTCAAGCTCAAAAAAAGGAAGGGGACAGAAAGAATAAGAAAAAGGAACTATTTCCCAATGTTAATAAGAAATCATCTTCTGATTAACGTTTGCAACTAAAAGAAAAGGCGCGGAAATTTTCTCACCATCATAATTATTTTGTAGGGCTATGCTTTGGGAATAACGTTAGAGGTGGCCCCGAGCGTTTCCTAACTTTCTCTTTCTTTCCTTGTTTTTCATCTATGCAGCACAGAAATGCCAGAGACAAATTACTAGAGTCATTGTGTGTTTGAGAGAGAAAGATTAGTATACTATTTGCAGTTCTAAGATTTGGACAGACTCACATGACTACGAGGTCTGAAGTCAGCATTGTCTTTTGGGGTTAATTTGAAGAAAAGGACCTCATAGGAGATGACTTTATGTTTGAAATGTGGGGATTCTTGTTGATTTTCGAGTAAAATTAACATTATATATATAGTTATATGTTTCGTTTTTTGTAGAAATAGTTCACTACTTTACTACAAATGCAGAAGCTGAGAGTTAAAAAGTCTTCGTTATCTGATATACAATACATTGGATGCATAGAAGTTAGTTTACATGTTATTCATGCTACTTAATCTCTTTTCCCAAGAGAAAGTTATGCAGTTTAGTTGATTACTTATGTTTTTTTTTACATTAAATTCATGTTTACGACAACAATAACAGCATCCTGTATCAATCCTGCTAATACGCGCCCAGTCTGGAAAGATCTAAATAAAGAGGTTATTTCTGAATAAATTCATGTAAAAGACATGTTTGAGAACACAATTTTACGCCAGCAATATAAGTTAAATTAATATGCTATTCCTATTAAAATTTGTTCTTCTATTAATTAATAAATAATTAGAAATCCAAACATGTATTCACTATATAAATGGTTATCGAAATGGAAGCCATTGTTCTCCTATTATTTTTATTTAGCCAGTTCTTCCATATGAATGACGTGATGGTCACGTAGCAAGAGGGTTTGCTTTCCACTGCCTTACGCATAGCTTACGTACGTAAGACTAAATGAAAGATTAGTTTCAAAAAAATTCTGTATGCAGTCAGATAGAATCGTGACACCTATTTTTTGTTCTCTGATGCATGTGAATACTACGTTAAGTTTTTAAATTGCTTATGAATAAGAAATTATTTCTTTCTACATATAGTTTTGTTCAAAAGCATACAATGATAAGTGCAAATTAATTATTAACTGCTCTTACTGTAGTTCTAACTGTAATTGTATTGTTTAGTACCTAATTTAAGTATTATGCCCATCGCCATATGCATTCCGCTTTAAAATATAATATTATATAAGTAAGGTAGAATAGAGAAGTAATATTTATATTAATGTTTTGAAAATTGAGTTAAAAGTTAAACCATAAGATAAGATGTTTAAATTTTAAAAGTTTCCGTATTAAAATTTTATAAATTCGGCTAAAGGTTAAATAAAATATTTTCTTTATTTCCGGTGTATCAACTACCTAGCGACATTAGTTGTTAAGATTATGAAGAAAGATTGAAAACAGAGATCGTAGCTGTGATAATAAGCGATCGAACGCCAACAACTTTGTGTAATTATACAGCTAAAATCAAAGCAAAAATAAACTAAAGGGATGATGTGAAGGTGCAAAATAGAAAACACCCTTTTGTCTGCACGTAAGTTTTTCTACAATTACTGCACATGACATGGTCTCTTGAGGGCAAATACAAGATCCACATCTACGTCTTAGTATCTTCTTTACTTGTTCATATTCCTAAGTCGTCACCCACCAAAGAATTAATAGCTAAATAAATTAACATTGGCGTCGCTATCATTTTTGCTGCTTTTGTTAGATTTGTGGGAGCCAAAAATCCATAGCTTAATTATTAGACCTTTGTTTTATCTTTACTTCTGATTAAGTTCTTCAAAGTGAAGAATTAAGAAATCCTTTTGCGAAGATGTCGTGTTCAGAAAGGCTTAGTTCATCTCTGTCCTACATTACCACTGTAAATTACGTAAGATGTGGGTCCTAATTTAATTGGTTTTGTGTTTCTTAATTCTTTTTCTATACCTCAAAGTTTAGGAGAAAGTCACCCCTACGCAATTCTAAATAATTTTAGCTGGCTACCTCACTATTATGTGTTTTTAGCAAAAATTACCGTCTTTATATTACTACATTTATCTAACTCAAACTCCTTCAATTGAGTTCAAATTTTCCTATTTGTGTTTCTTTAAAATCTTTCAACCTTCAAATAAAATTGAATTTTATCTCTAAATTTTACAATTTAATTAGTTAAGCAAAAAGTAAAAATTTAATTTTGATTTAAATTTAATTTATATAAAGATAAGATTGAATTATATATATATATATTAAAGATTGAGAATATTTTATATTGTTATCGTGATAAAAATTATAAACAAAATTGCAAACTAAAGTACATTACAAAGTTTTTTACCAGTTTCTTAAACCCATTTACACTATTAATCTATGGAGAGAAATATGCGGAAATATAAAGAGATGGGGTAATTTTATTCCAAATTCATGCACGTGATGGATTTGTTGGCATACAGAAAAAAAGAGTAAGAACGGAAACAAGAACAAAGATTACAATAGTAGGATGAGAGTTAATGGTAAAGCAAACCTCATTACACTCTACTTCAAAGCACTGCAAGAAATAGGTTCTAAGTACGGGCTTAGAGTACGAAAGATAGGATGGAAGGATAAGCTAATATGAAAATGAACTGGGAAATAATTAACATTCACCAAAAGGGTAATAAGGTTGTGTTGTGCGTGCAGAATCCAAAGCATGTGTCAAGTAAATATATTATATATAGAGAGAAAAAGAAGCTTATATACAATAAATAAATGGAGGAGCAGGAAAGGAGGGATGGATGGGATGGCTCCACCACCACACTGGACCATATCTGTAGTCAGTAGTGGAACAGGAGCTAAGAAAGAGAAGGGGTATGTCATATGTGTCTATGAATATGTATGTGATGAGAGGCAGAGGCAGAGGCAGATGTGGTGAGGTATTAGCATGAACAACAATTTCCACATCTCTGAGCCTCCATTGTTTAGTCCTTTTACTTCCTTTTTGTCCCCTCTCAGTCTCAGGGCATTCAATTCAATTCAATCTGTCTCTCTCTCTCCTCCTCCTTTAATTTCCTTCACCGTCCCGTTAAAGATAAGTTTGTACATTTTGCCATTACTGTCCTCATCCACACCCTGTATACTCCCTGCTCTAAGGTTTCTACCACTACCACCGTTTTCATTTTCTCCACGCCCTTCTTTCTTTTCTTCTCGTAAAACCCCAGAATCATACATTCTTTTGGTTCAAATGAGTAATTAGAGATGCTCTAAGTGTTGACTGTTTCGTCAAGTGACTTTTGCATGCTATTATATATAGTGATTTATTTAGGTTTTTGATTCTCTACTTTCATTTTACATTTTTATTATAAAATTTCATTTATTTTTTCAATTTTAAGGAATGTTAATATTTATTTTTTGCTTTCTTTCCCGTCACAATCATATATAAGTATTTAATATTTACTCATAATATAATTTAATTGTTTAGTTTATTAATTTATTTTTAAATTCTATTTCATATTTGATTATTATCATAATTATTTTTAAGCTTGCTTTATTTTTCTAAGGTTCAGGAACCAAAAAATATCCAGAAACGTCACCGATTTTTAAAATTTGTTAGAACTGGCAGAATTAATCTAAGTTAGAGATATTAGGCACGTGTTTCTATATTTTTTAAATGTTATTGAAAAATGGATCAAATAAATCTTTAACATCACATTTATTATAAAGTATATGTGAGAACATCCAATTAAGTTTTAAATTAGTTAAATTAATTTTTTCTTAAACAAAGTGTTAATTACTGTGTGAAAATACAAAATAATTATATTTATTGCATTAAAAATATTGAGAGTCTCTCTCAAATAATTTCGGGAGGATGTTGTCAGTTTTGTATTAAATAAAAAAACCTCTTATTTGATTGGTATATATTTAATTTTAGCTATAATGATAATTAATTAATTTAAAATATAATGTATTAGATTATAATTATTACACATAATAGTATAATTACAAAAAAATATAAACATGATAATAAAACTAAACATGTTTTTGTTTTTAGTTTTTTATTAGAAATCTCAACTAAACAATTTTTTATTTTCAGTTTTTATATTACAAATCTCAATTAAATAAATTTTCGTTTTTTTAAAGAAAAAAATAAAAATAAAAAACTAAAAACTAAAAATTAAAATTAAAAATTAAAAATTAAAAATTAAAAATAACAACAAAAAAATAAAAATAAAACCAAACGGTTACTAAAATAATTAAACTCAAGTGTGTATTTGTAATCGTCAAATTGTCTTTGAAACGTAACCTGATATAATTTTGCTTAGTATGCACGTCTTCATGGGTCACAAGTTGACTTCGATCATTTCAACTTGGACACACAAAAACACAACGAAGCCTCGTAATTTGCGAAAGATCAATAATTAACAAAGAGCGGTCAAAGTGAAAATTGAAAAGAAAAGAAGTCGGCCAGTAATTACGTAACTAAACCCGAATGACTGACAAGTGATGAGATGGTAAAATGAATCAAAATGATTCGTGTTCTTAATATAGGGTTTATTCACTTTGACAAATTGTAAGGACGACACGCGTCAATCAAAATCACTTAATATAAGGTTTAGTCATCTTGACAGCAACCTTTTTAACGTACGCCTCAATCAATCCCAACCCACTGCTTTGTATCCGTCTATGGCTCCTTTTCACGTTGCCTTTTCTCTTTCTGTCTATCAACTGTCTCGTGACTCGTGCTTGTTGAAGCTGAGGAGGAGGGGGACAGTACTGGCGGAAGTGATATGACGAGAGAATCGAGAAACCATGACTAGTCAATGAGGAATGAGTGAAATGCTCATTGTCTGGTTGAGATGACGACAACTGCCAAGCATTAATGAGTGTTTTGTTTATATGGGAAACAGTGAAGCGGCATCGCTTGTTTCAATGGCTGGCACCACCACGGAACTGTGCCTGGGTTTAACTCGCATGGTACACGGACGGGCTCTGCTTCAATGCAAAAAGACGCTCGGCCATTGGCCATTTGCCATTTGCCTTTTGATTGTTGTCTTGTTATGTTATGTTTTACTCTTTTTTATTTAAAATAAGTGTCGTTTTAGAAATATGCACATTTATTAAAAAAGTTAGTGAAATGTTTGATATACCCTTATCAATTACATGTTGAATTACCTTAAAAATGTAATCTGTATAATTAGAATGTGAGAGAAATTAAAGGATAATTTTGGAAATAAAATTATAAACATGCATAAAAAATTGTGAACGACATTTATTTTGAATAATTAAAATCTCTCTAAAATGACACTTATTTTAGATAAGTGGGAGTATTTGGTGCCATCATTTTACATTTGCCCCCTAATACGTCTAATTTTGAGTACCATTTTACTAAATTGGACATAATGATCATCAATTATTTATTTTTATCTTTTTTATTATTTACTTAAATTATTTTATTCCTTACTCTACACATCGGATAGTGAAGCCCCTTTGTGATGAGAATGAATAACAACGATTTTTTCCCCAAATAAAAAAATTAAAATTTTAGTTTTCACTTGAGATAAGATGAGACTCTGAGAGATAACAAAAGTATAATAAAGATAAGTCTCTTCATAGCAACCAATAAAAAGAGATACAATATATATTTATTTGGAAATCAAAATAATATACTAAAATGAGTAATTTACCCAAATTTCAAAGTTGAACCCTTTTACCCGTTTTGGGTTATAACATGAAGTAAGGAGTTTCTATTTCTTTAACTCGAGTTTGCTACACATATCAAAGCCCTTCCTAATTTAGAATTGGCCTTTCACATGCATAATCTCCCGAATTATGGATATATGTTATTGCCGAGAGGAGGAGAGCATTGGATTACTAAGAAATTATTGCCAAGCTTCTCAACCAAATGGACGTTGCTTAAGGAGAAGATGCAATGAGGTAACTTGTTTATGAATTTGTCTAATCTCAATTCTTCAACACAGACTATGGCACTAATCTGATCCTGCCCCAGGGAAAAAGGAGCTGGACATTGGTACACAAACAGTGCTTCCAATTCTGCATCCGCCATACTTTATACCACAAAGACCCTTGAGAAACCCTTCACCGGCGGTGATGCAACATGGGGTGATGCCGATGATAGGCGTTCCTACTGGTTGCAGCGGGCAGTTGGTGATACGTGAGCCCCAGCTTTAGCATCATCATCAAAAACATATATAACCGTAAGCAACAGCGGCGAATGTTTGGGAGCAGCGAGAGATGTATAGGAGCAACGAGCGTTAGCAACAACAACAGCAAGTCTCGGTCAACCACTACCACATCAAGAGTCTCTTAGCTTTAGCACTGCGTTTGAGGGAACGTAATCAATAACTACCACAGTGTTTCAATGTTATTAGTTTTGCTGTTGCAACAGCATCGTCAACTTTTGCTTTAGTCACGTTCAACAATAACTACCCTTATCCGATTCAACCACAAGCCCAAACTGAACACCAACATCAGCTTCAGGCACAGCTTTTACTTCCCTCACATCCACAGTCACAAGTCGCAACAACAGCTCCTATGACTATGAGCCCAAGCAGCAGCAAAGGTCAGGAAGTGAGGAGAGCGTTGGTCCAGCTCGTTCAGTCTTATTGAAACCGTGTTTCCTCTAGGGTACTTATTTTCTTCACTATCAATGGGTAATTGTTGTTGGCTGTTGGTTTTCTCGTGGATTACACGAGGGTTTGCCAACCCTACTCATTCCAGGTTATTGCATTCTGTCGATTAATGGGTGATGCTGTGCTCTATATCAGAAGTTTAGCAGTTTTATTATTCATAAACAGACAAATGCATTTACTAGGATGCAATGATGTTGTTATGAGCTAAGCGAAGGCAGTCTCAAATTGTATATAACTTATACAGCATATTGGTGAGACCCTGCATTTCAGTGGACTCTCACTGTACTGGCTGTTGTTGTTATATGCAGAACGATGAAAAATTCAAACTTAGTAACCATTTGAGAAAGACAAAACGTTTCCCACACCCGACAAAAATCGCTCAACTGGTGAGACTTGGTCTGCTTTGCTAATCAATCCCAGACACTGACCTAGTTTTCAGCAATTTTGATTCTAAGATTGATTTTTTGAAGCTAATAAAGGACAATATTTTCTTTGAAAATGACATAATAGTATTAATTATTCAATTATCTATCTTTTTAGACTCGAGTCAAGAAGAGGTGCTTCCTCAGATTGTTTATTTATGTTCCACTCGATCGAGTTAAATCCTGAAAGAATATTTAAAGAATCGCTTCAGTTTTCTCAAATGAAAACGAACAACGAAGAAAAAAGGACAATTATTACACTGATTAACGATTTGTTTTAGTATGTTTGTAAGGTGAGGGAGTTGTTAAAACTTCTGGTAGCTGCCTTTTGGTTCCATACATTTTTGTCTTGTTGAAGCGTGAGATAAAAGACAAAGATCGTGACATGTTGCATTGCTTACCACGCATCCACACCACACGGGTTCCACCAATCATTAGTTCTCGAGGTTCATCATATGATTGTGAAAAAAAAACCATCATCAAGATTCAATGAACGTTTTGATTCAGGGACACAAGTTAAGCTATTTAGTCTAGTGGGGTCACCTGTACGTTGCATGCTTTTAATGGCATCTATAATTTGTGGCCGGTGCAGGAATAATGTCAAGAAGAGAGTACGTAATCACAGTATCAACTTCTGTCTCTTGCAAAATGACAAAACATTCAGTACACAAGTGATGACAAAAAGTGTTGGTCAGGGTTCGATATTTCCGTTTAAAGAGGTCTGCTTTTCTTGGGAGATCGATTCAACTGGGTACAGCCTTTTCCATTAATACGTAACATTTATCTCATACTAAGAGAGGCCTTGAGTACCACTGTATTACTAGCTCTAATATTGGTGGAGATTTTGGCATCAATTTAATGATTGAGTAAGGATTCTGTCATCAAAGATTTTAAATTGCGTAGTACAAGTTTTATAGTCACAAGTGATTGCCGCAAGATGAAAAATAGTGAGTTGATTAATAGAGGAAACCTGAGCTACCTAACGAGTGTAAGATCAATTTAATGGATCGATTCATTTTGCATACTTGTATCCATGATTGTTTGCCGTGATGTTGATTTGCTTGAACGACTTTTATTTCCTCTCATTTTCTTTCGTTAGAGAATTCTTCAATAGTTCAAAATGTTATGATTCAATATGTTTTTTCAACTTATATAGCATCACCAACGGACATGTCTTTTGGTAATTGGAAGAGAGAGGAAAAGAGTCTTTGACCCATTTGAGATCTATTCTATAATACCCAATAACTATTATATTGGGTGTTTTTTATTGTACTCAAATCTATAAGTGACATGGGACATAAAATAATCTAACAATCTTCCACTTGGCCCATGTTACGACTTGGTGATCTAACAATTTTAAGTGCACACAATACATGAAATCGATCAAGTTATCCTTAACTGAATTAAGCTGATGGGATCATGGCGGTCACAAGTTATATAACCTGATTCCTTCCATGTATCACAGAATCAACTCAACTCAACAAACTTTAAGTAGATGATTCGGTAATTATTATCTCATAAATAATAATTATTGTATACAACATAATATGGATAACTAGTAAGTGTGCAAAAACATAAGACTGTAATTGAATTCAACAAGTGTCATAACAATTCGAGTAAGACAATGATATGTATATATACATGTCTCAATACTATACTAATAAGGACCTATCTATAAGGCCCATACGTTCAACATGACCAATAAGTGTTTTAGGTGGTAAGTCTTTTGTTAACGGATCCGCTATCATGAGATCAGTACCAATATGCTCAATTAACACTTTATGTTTTTGCACTTCTTCTTTCACAGACAAATACTTCATATCCATGTATTTTGCACCCTTTGAATATTTTTCATTCTTAGAGAAGAATACGTCTGTGGAATTATCACAATAAATTCTTAACGGTCTGGTAATACTGTCGACAAGACCAAGACCAAAGATAAAGTTACGCAACCACAATCTATGAACTGTGGTCTCGAAGCACGCCATAAATTCAGCCTCCATAGTGGAAGTAGCAATGACGGACTACTTTCCACTTTTTTCATGAAATTGCTCCTCCATCTAATAGGAACATGAAACCGAATGTAGATTTTCGTGAGTCTATACAACTGGCATAGTCTGAATCCGAGTAACCTATCACTTCAAGATGAGTTGATTTTTTATATGTAAGCATATAGTCCTTGGTGCCTTGTAAGTATCTAAGGACTTTCTTTGCAGCTTTTCAATGATCCAATCCAGGATTACTTTGATATCATCCTAGCATTCCAACAGCAAAACTGATATCTGGCCTAGTGCATGTTTGAGCATACATTAAGCTCCCAACTACTGACGCTTAAGAAATAGACTCCATATCCTTACGTTCCAAATCGTTTCGTGGACATTGCAGTAGACTAAATTTGTTCCCTTTCTGAATTGGAACTATCCCTGCGGAGCATTTTTCCATTTGAAATCTTTCTAATACTTTCTCGATATAACCTTTTTGAGACAATCCTAATAATCCTTGTGATCTATCCTGGAATATTTCTATTTCTATCACATAGGATGCCTCACCCATATCTTTCATTTCGAAATTATTAAAAAGAAAATTCTTTACATCATATAACAAAACAACATTATTCACAGCAAGAAGGATATCGTTAACATATAGGACTAATATAATGAACTTGCTCCCACTAACCTTCATATAGATACACCGATCAACAGTATTTTCTACAAAACCATAAGACGTAATGATATTATTAAACTTAAGATACCATTGTTAGGAAGCTTGCTTCAGCCCATATATTGACTTCTTTAATTTACACACTAATCGTTCCTTTCTTGTGATCACGAAACCTTCCGGTTGATCCATATATACTTCTTCTTCCAAGTCACTATTAAGAATGGCGATCTTTACGTCCATTTGGTGAAGCTCTAAATCATAATGAGCCATCAGTGCCATAATAATTCTTAAAGAATCCTTCTTTGAAACTGGAGAGAATGTCTCTTTATAGTCAATACCATCTTTTTGAGTGTAAACTTTGGCAACAAGTCTGGCTTTATACCTTTCAATGTTACCTTGTGAGTCACGTTTGGTCTTAAAGACCTATTTACAACTCACTTGTTTCGTAGCTTCTAGCAACTTTATTAATTCCCAGACATTATTGTCATCTATTGATTTCAACTCTTCTTTCATAGCGTTAAACCATCTTTCAGAATTGTTACATTCCATGGCTTGTTTGAACGAGCCTGGATCTTTATCAATGCTCAAGTTACATTCATGTTTAAGTGAGTAAATTTCATAGTCACTTGAGATAGTTGGTCTTCTTTGCCTTATAAACTTTCGTAATGCTACCTCTTGTGGCATTACTTGATCATTTGTAACTTGATCATTATTAGTTGGTCCGTAATTAATATGTTCAATTTGTGGAATTGGAACATTAATTTGTTGTTCCGGTATGTTGTGTATCCTTGATGCCACAAGAGGAATATCAACCCGTGGAATCACGTCTGATTTAGTAGATTATACTCGACTTTGAGTAGTTTCTACTTGACTCTCATGAATATCCACTTTTCGCGATTCTCCACTCCCATTGATTGAACCATTCTCAATGAACCTAGCATTACTAGGCTCAACTATTCTCTTATTATAGTTAGGACAATAAAATCTATACCCCTTTGACTTTTCGGGATAGCCGATGAAATAACCACTAATGGTTCTCGCATCAAGTTTTTTTTTTCATGTGGATTATACAACCTTACTTCTGCCAGACAACCCCAAATGTGAAGATGTCATAAACTAGGTTTCCTTCCTGTCTACAATTCATAAGGTGTCTTAGGAACTGCCTTACTAGGAATCCTATTTAGCAGATACGCAGCGGTCTTTAATGCATGCATCCACAATGATAAAGGTATAGTACTATTACTTAACATGCTTCTAACCATTTTCATAAGAGTATGATTCCGCCTTTCAGCTACACCATTTTGTTGTGGTGTACCAGGCATTGCATATTACGCACATATGCCTCGACTAGCAAGAAATGTTGCAAATGGACCTGGACATTGTCCACTTTCATCAAATTTTTCATAATATTTACCACCTCTATCAGACCTCACTATCTTTATTTTTCTATCTAACTACCTTTCTATCTCATTAATGAACACCTCTAAGATATCCACAGACTGAGACTTCTCATGTAGCAGATAAATATATCAATATCGTGAGAAGTCATCAATAAAGGTAATGAAATATTTTTCGCCGCCCCAAGAAGGAACGTCGAAAAGACCACAGATGTCAGTGTGTATTGATTCAAGTAATGCGTTACTTCTTGTGGCTGGATGCTTTGATCTATGTTTGGTTTTCTTGCCTTTAATACAATCCATACATATATCCCAGTCAACAAAATCCAATGGAGGTAAGATTTCATTTTTCACTAATCGCTGTACCCTTTCTTTGGATATATGACCTAATCTTTTATGCCACAAAAAAGCAGAAAATTCATTATGTGCATTACATTTATTTCCTATAGTATGGTCAACATGAAACAGAGATTCAGCAAAATTAACATCAAGATTGAAATGATATAAACAATCAATTAATGTACCAGAACCATAATAGTACTTATGTTTATACAATGAAAAAACATTGTTTCCAATC
>JANVCQ010000232.1:6553076-6564679 GCA_025531925.1 Erythroxylum plowmanianum
AAATTATCCCAAACCTTATCTTTCCATGCATGGCATTATCAACACAACGTATGGTTTCTTATGGGTTGGGATTTTCGAGTCTCTCTTCTGTATATATTACCCTTAATTTAAACCATCCAACGATAACATTTTCACACATACCAAGACCGAAGGTATATGTCATTAAACAACACCGAAGTTTCATATTACGGTTATAAAGCATTTCCCATGAAAATCCATTAATATCTGTAAATAACAAGCAAAACTTGCATTCTTATTTACAGTAGTGCAACTTTTCATAGAGGAATTCATATAACATAAACAGAAACACAATCATAGCAATACACGGTAGAAAATGTTGTAGATAACAAATCATGGATTACCAGACTCTGATACCAATTGTAAGATTAATTTAATGGATCGATTCATTTTGCGTACCTATATCCATGATTGTTTGTCGTGATGTTGATTTGCTTGAACGACTTTTATTTCCTCTCGTCTTCTTCCATTAGAGAATTCTTCAATGGTTCAGAATGTTATGATTCAATAAGTTTTTTCAACTTATATAGCATCACCAACGGACAAGTCCTTTGGTAATTGGAAGAGATAGGAAAAGAGACTTTGACCCATTTTAGATCCATTCTATAATACCCAATAACCATTATCTTGGGTGTTTTTTATTGGACTCAAATCTATAAGTGACATGGGACATAAAATAGTCTAACAACGAGTACCATTGAACTTGATCACGAATGAAATGACAATCAAGAGCCATATGCTTCATTTGTGAGTGGAAGACAGAATCGGCATACAAATTCATAGCACCCACATTGTCACAGTAAATGATCAATTAATCTTAAAGAGAGAAATGAAGGTTAGTAAACAGAGAACAAATCCAACACAATAAAAGCAATTCACGTATATTCTGAAAAAGATAAAGATAAAGATTTTTTTTATAAAATTGTTTATCCTAGTCTATTACACAGTCTGTTACATAGCTTATTTCTAGCTTTCTTATCTTAATTTGATATACAACTTAGATTACCTCTTTCTTACCATTAGCTTTTCTATAACAACCATGTAGCTATCTTGTATACATATTTGGTCGTCCACATCAATAATATGTGTAAGAAATTTCTATTATAAACTCTTTTATGGTCTTAGAGCCAAAAGTGGTTTAACCCGTTGCCAATATCATTCCAGCCTTCACTACTATAACTCAAAACACAGTCTCTACTCCACCAAATGTTGTTCAACAATTACATACAAAATTAAATGCCACCAACTACCTATTATGGAAAGCCTAATTAATGCCAATATTAAACAGCTACAAATTACCTTATTATATATGTCGATAGTACAAGAACATCTCCTCCACAAGCTGTTAACAATGAACCAAACCTTGTATATGATTTGTGGTTCATAATGGATTAACTTGTGCTTAGTTTGATTGTTAGCTTACTACAGCAAATTAGACTATAGGCAATAAATAAAAATGTACTCAAGTTGTCAAAAAAATCAAATATGATTGTTCGTGATGTTTATAAACATCACTAATTTCTCATAGCAAAAAATTATAGGGGACATTTCCTAAAATCATAGACAAACATTATTAGCTAGGAATTTTTTTAAACCTAAAATACTATAAGTATGTAGCTAAATATGAGCATAAGTCAACATTGAAAGGAAAAAATTTAGCCCAAATGGTAAGCAATGGAAAAAAAAAGTAGCCAATACTTTTTAGCTATGTTTTATACATTCTTAGTGATATATGTTTTGCTACGTTTTTCTAGTTTCTGTGTTAAATCTTTTAACCACGTTTTTATAAATTCTTAAATAAAGTCTTCTAATTATGAGTGTAAAAAACGTTGCCAAATATTTTTTGTAACTTTTTGCATAATCCATATGATATTGAGCAGTTTACGATGCTTTGTATATAATTTATCAATATATTTTTTTGTTGTGAATTATTTAGTTATTATTATCAAATTAAGCCGTAGAGAAACATTATTAATTCAAAATGTTGAACATTCCTTATATAAGCAAAATTATATAAGTATAATCAAATTGTACCAACAAAGTAATATAACATTAATTATTGATCCTTTGTTTCTACACAAAATATTAATAATAGTTTGAGCATTCCTTATAATTTGTAAACATAAAACTTCGAAGAAGAAACTTCACAAATTCGAATATATCTTAAAATACTTTCAAAGATGCTTAAAACAACACAAAGTTTGAGCATAACCTAGACGAGTACCAAGTGTTGTCCAAGTCTACAACCCTGTAACAAATAAGAAGGTTAGTTAATGTAAACTAAAATTATTATGTAAAAATTGATACAATACTTATTTGGTTCAAATTAAAGTAAACACTACATAATTTTACCATTCATAATAGGATCACCCATCAGTAGCATCTTATATATATGGTTGACTTTAATCAACCTTCTTATTTGTTACAGGGATATAAACTTGGACAACACTTGGTACTCATCATATATATATATATAGGTAGAGCAAGTGATAGAACAAGGCTATGACCTATAATCAATCCTCTTCATTTCCATCATAATTCAGGCCAAGTAACTTTCTGAAGAATATATCATGTTTTGCTAATTTAGATTGATTTCTTTTCCCTTGATTACTTCAGCATTTAATGTAGCGTTAAACTTGTTTTTCTCTTCAAGTTGTTCAATGATTGTATTATATATAGAAGTTAAAACATTTGGCTTAGGACCATAACCAAGGCCTTTAACATAACCCAAACAAGTACCAAGTATTATATTACAAATCTCATTTGCATTGAGCTCATTATTCTCAAATTTAGACTTCTACAATATCTTTTGTATCTTATTCCAAAATAAAAGAAGAAAACCAATATTCAAACAATATATTACAACTACATTTATAAATGAACAAAAATATTTATACTTATATAGTTATTTTCTGGTTCTTGTGACACCTATCCTTTACATTTTTTACAGTAAGTGAGTTTATATAATATAATCCTATCACACTCTTATCCATCTAGTTTCTTCTCACTCTATTTTATAAAATAAAAAATCAAGGCATAATAAATAACTTAATGATTATTTATTAAAGCACAACTTGCAAACATACATATTAATTTTGAACGACTATAGATGACTTAGACCATAGATTATGAGGTGTTTTTATTTTTTATTTGCTCACCCTTGTCTTCTCACAATTTTTCTAAATTCAAGAAAAAAACATAGTTTAGTTGTTAATTCATGTAACAAGATTAATACAAGCAAATGTAAAGACAAAAAAATCAAACCTAAACTTTTAAGTCAAAATAATAGTCACACAAACTATTCCAATTTTGTTCAATCATTCGTTCAGAAACATGACTTCGTACCTTTGCATTAGAAGCAAAAGACTTATAATACTTATGTAACTTGAAACGATGATCCCTACTCCTTTGTTTCAATAATGAAGTAACACAAATTGAAACATTTAGGTTCTCAATATTTACAACATAGTAACACAAATTGAAACATTTAGGTTCTCAAGATTTACAACATATAATTTCAAATATGAATAATAAATAAAATATAAATAATCTCAAATTCATTTAAACAATATTGTATAAAGTTAAAGATTTTGAAAAATCACATCAAGTTTTTAAATGTATTTTCAAGCAACTCATTTTCCTTCAAGTCCTTAACATGTTTTAGACAATGCACTTCTATTCTTGCAATAATTCCTATCTTACTTGAAAATTTCACATATTGGATCTTGTTTATAGGACGACCTTGCTGTGCATCAATATATATGGATATCTTGTAATTCATTGCAACACTTTTTCATTACAATTCACAACATCTAGTTTTACCTCTACCTCTTTTTTCACTATTATTATTGGAAGTTAATAATAAATAGATATGAAAAGAAAGTGTTTAAACTATAAAAATATATATTCTAGCATAAGTATACTTGAAGGCATAAAAAAGTTGGAAACTTGTAATACTAGATTCATTGTTGTTTGAGGTAGAATGAAGTTGTTGTGTATGACTTGAAGGCATAGTGTTGTTGTTGCTATGTTTTGGCATTATACTAGAAAGTGCTTTATTTTCTATGGCAATAAAAGGATATGATAAGAAAATGTTTAAACTGTAAAGATACATATTAAAATATATGTATACTTGAAGGCATAGAGAAATTTCAAACCTACATTACTAGTTTCATTGTTTTTAAGGTGGAATATTGTTGTTGGCTAGAAACTTTTAGCATCAATTGACTGATTTGATTAAAGTTACATATTGTTGGGCTCTGGAATTTTTTTAGCAACCGCTTTGTCCCCTTTATTTCTACCAAGTGTTATCATGTAATTTATCTATAAGAAAAATAGGCATCATATAAAAAAGTAAATATAACATATGAATCATATCAAAAGAGCACTTTCAAATACATTCAATCATCATTAATAGCATTAGCAAGATAAATGTTACCAATATTAAAATAAGACAATACAAAGAGCAATTTTAAGATACATTCAATCATCATAATTAAGATACATTCAGTCATCATAATCAAGATCTTCAAAATCAACATCATTAATCGTATTAGGAAGATAAATGTTACTAATATTATAAGAAGACAATAAAAGGAGTACTTTTAAGATACATTTAATCATGATAATCAAGATCTTCAAAATCAACATCATTAATTTCATTAGGAAGATAAATGTTACCAATATTATAATAAAATAAAAGAAAGAGAACTTTCAAGATACATTTAATCATTATAATCGAGATACATTCATCATTGTAATTAAGATCTTCAAAATCATCATCATTAATCGCATTAGGATAAAACTCTTCATCACTATTATATTAAGCTAAAATATCATTATTATCACATAATTCATCCTTGAAATATTCTTCATCCCTTTCTATGACAAGCTTGTCATGTACTTTGGTTGCCTTTAATTTATTAGGATTAACATCTCTCTTCAATTTTGAGTGCTACATTATTCCATTTTCATTCAATTCTTAATATATTTTATCATAATCCACCATTTTTCCGTTCACAAACATAAAAAAGATTTTGGTGCTCAAATTTCTGCACAACTTGCCAATTGTTGCCCAATATAATGTCATTGAGATAGAATGCTTGCTTTATTTGGCTTGCGAGCACAAATGGTTCCTTTTCATACCAAGTGTTTTTTAAATATTAAAATTAAATTAATAACCCCAAGGGGGAAAATTCGTTGGTAACAAGGTACCCTACAAGTTTGAACTCGTGATATTATGTTCAAGTAACTAAAAGGTACATTTTAACATTGCACTTGGAGATTGCCTAAAGATTACACACATGTACACTTGTTAGTCTGCCCCATTTGCTAATATTTCATGAGGTTGATTTTGTTTTTCCTTGTGTAACACCAAATGTAATTCAAAAATGTAAGTCATCGAAAATGAATGAATGTCATGCTTCAGGTTCAATTCTTCATATTGCTTCTATAAGTTGTTCTTCTTTAAAAGTAATGATATATTTTGATCAGCTACTTTTGCCTTTGTTTTTATAGACCAGTTTTGTGTTTCAAACTAGTTCTCCACTACTTGTTGAAGGAGGCGTGGAGGAGAAGGAAACTTCCCATTTATAGCCTTTTTATCTCCAAGTAAGTTCATTCTTTTACCCTTATCTCCTTGAATGCATGTATACATTTTATTTTATGTACTCTTATTAAAATAATATTGTATCTCTTTGATTGTCCTCAATAGAATTGGCAAGATAAGATTATAAATATTTAAGAGTCTCCAAATTTCCACTCTTTGCTCAAACTTTCCTACTGCCTCTTATATAAACGACACCTATTGACTAGGTTAATGAATGATAACCAGCAAAAATGGAGTTACTACCTCATTACACATCATCCATAGATGGAAAGAAGCTTTAGGTGGGCATGTATTGATTCCAAATCTATTTATACCATAACATTTTTTTTGCACCCTCCCTAAGCTCTTTCCTATAGGAGGAGTTAGTGAAACCTTTAGATTGATGTAAACTCAAGCATTAGGAATCCTTAAGTATAATACTTGGGCTTATAATTCAGATTGATGTGAAATAACTCTTAAGGCACCTCTCTCTAATAGTATTCCCCCGCCCATATGCATACTTTGGCTTCAATAGGAATTTGGTCCACTACTCTAGTCAAATATGTGCCATTTATAGCCCCAAACTTGACCTATTTATCATTGAAAGGAGGCTAGCTTACCATCCCTAATAATACATTTAATATAATTAGAAATTGAGCTTCTTTCCCTTAAAAATTTCCTTTTAGATAATAGTCATGGATTCAACATACCTATAGGGATTCTTTGTGAGTTAAGATCCTCCAAATCCTTTTTCCCATATAAAATTTGATTGCATAACTTGATTATAATAACATCGAAACCTTGATTATCCTTCTCTATACAAACCTTTTTCCAACCTACCTTAGCTTTAAATATTTTATTTCTAGTGCCAGTCTAGAGGAATTGCCTCATCATTTTTCTTTATTTTCTTAACCAAGCCCTTGATAAAAAAAAGTGAGCTTCAAAACACATGTATAAAGTTGATCACATACTTCTTCCAGCAAAAGATAGGAAAACATTAGTCCAAGAGTTGATTCTCTTTTATATCCTTTCTACTAGAGGCATAAACTTATTAAATAGCAACCTTCTTAAAGCTATTAGCATCCCTAGATAAACAAAAGGAGTTTTCTTCGTCTATATTCCAGTTAAGACAATAAATCTTACTGAGTAGAATAAAGCTCTCATAAAAAGAATAATAAAGCTCTTTTGCCTGTTGACGTCTAACCCAAACCACCCCTTAAAAGTTTGGAAGGTTTGCATAATTAGTTTGATAGATCCTTCATGAGCTATGGCAAAAAGCAAGATATCATCAACAAATAATAAGTAAGAAATCCTTAATTTTCCTGCATCTATTGTGAAATTGGAAACCTGCACTTTAAGATATGTTATGGCTAAACAATCTTAAGAAGACTTCCATGTAGAGTAAAGAAATGTAAGGAGATAGAGGGTCTCCATGTCTGATCCCTTTTCCTCCTTAGAACCATTGTGTAAGTTCCTCATTAACCAAACTAAGTATGGACTTAAGCTATAACACATTAAAAACCTAATTCCTAAACTTGGAGGGAGAATTGAAAGTAATGAACACCTTTTCAATAAATCGCCAGTTTAGTGAATTGTATGCTTTGTGTATGTCAATCTTTATAGCATAGTTGGATAATCTCTATTATTATACCCCTTAAATAGCTCCTAAGATAATAATATTTCATCCCCATTGTACTTGCCTTCCAAAAAGGCATATTGAGCTGGACTAATCATAAGTTTAGCACCTTTTTTCAATTTCTTAGTTAGGAGTTATATGAAATTGTAGTAAGAAATGACCCTATAGTCTGCAAATCTCTCTTGATTCTATTTCTTTATAATCAAACAAATGTATTTATTCAAAGATTTCTAATACAAACTTGCAAACCATTTTTTAAATTTCGAGCCATGTCTTCTAATTTTTTTTTCCATTAAAGCTATCTAGTCCAGGGACTTTCTTATCTTTCATTTGAAACAAACACTACTTGCTCTATACCTCTTTCTTTAAAAAGGGAAGATAAAAACTTAGTTGTCTAATATGAGAATTGGATAGATATTAAGGAGATTAGTTTTTATTGAACGAAAGCGTGAGTTTCCTATCTCCTCAAAACACCTTTGAAATACTCTTGAGCTTTTTCCTTCATTGAGTCCTGTGAATAGTGATAAGTACCAAGATGATCTCTTATCCTATTGATCTTGTTGACATTCCATTTGACCAAGATTGAACTGAAGAAGAAATTTGAATTTGTATCCCCTTCTTTAAACCAAGAGATTTTAGACCTTTATCTTAGTAGAGAGAAATGATCATCCAAAGCTTTAGTGTATCTTTCTAATGCAAATTTCCCTTGCTTTTTCCACCAATCTTCCTATGGTTCATCATATATAACTTTCTAGATATTGTATAGTATTCCTTTTGTAACACCCCACACCCGATAATGGAATTGACATACTAAGTGTTACCATATTCTTAAATACCTAATACTTCAACTACAACATTTTCTATTTAAAACCTCATTATTCTAGCAATTATTATTCACTTTATAAAAATTTAGATAGAGTCTCCTCTACATTTACTTAAAACCTCATGCAAGAAACTTCAATACACTTCTTATGCATGTTACTCAACTATCCATTTTCATGTCAAACTTCATGAAAAACATAATTTACCATCCCCCAATACATTTCAACACATCTAAACCAAATTTCATACACAACTTTCGTTTATTCATATATATTTACAATAAAATCCAGTAAGATCCTTCAATTTTTTATGTGTACATGCTATATCCAAAAACAAAATAAAGATTTGTAGTACATCCACCTCCAAAATTTTCAAGATCCTCTATGTGACTCTTATCTTGTAGTAGATCTACCACAACTTTCTTCTAATTCTCTTCAAAACCTATGCGCTGAAAGAAAATCTACATGCTAAGCTCTAGGCTTAGTGGTGTTCATGCAATTTCATTTTATAAAATTATACAATGATCAATAAATTGTACATTCAATTACTAATTTCATTTGAAGTTCTTTAATCATTAATTAGGCATTTATCTACTTTTTGTAATTTCCCTAAAGTAAAATCCATTGGAATTGCATCACCGATCCAAATAAGCAGGATTTTTAAAAAAATACAAGATTGGTTCTTAGAACCATACAATCCATTTTTTATATACATTCATATTGGAACTGAGTTCTTGGAGCCATGCAGTTCATATCACAAATCAAATGTCTTACATCGGAACTGAGCTCTTGAAACCATACAATCCGGTAACCTATATGATGATGCAGTACTACTAACTACCTAATTGGCATGCCAACCTTATCACATTACTCAAATTCCTATCTATTTTACTAGGGGCAAATCTAATAAAATTCCGTTGAAATTTCATAATAAAAGGTTATAATAACCAATTGAAGCTATTCCATATTTGGCCAAAGTAAATGTCTTTTTTTTCCTTCTGTTATTGGTTTTAATTTAATTTATAAAACATTCAAGATATATTCATCTCACCAATTAGTCAAAAATAACATGTATATCAAGTTTCTCAGTTCAAACATATTGTATGTCAATTGGGAAAAAAATACAAATTATTAGTCCAAAATCTCAATTAATCACATATACTTCTTCAATTAACAACCAATTAAATATTTTTAACAACAATATCATAAACTCCCAATTTTACTCAAGAACCCTAAATTTCCTAATACATAATTTTTAGGAAAAAGTAGAATTTCAAGAACACATACCAAATTAATGTCCAATCTTCAAATTAAACTTCCATAAACTTCAATTTCATCATCAATTCCTTATTCCTTTTCTTTCTCTTTCTCTCTCTCTTTCAATTCATCTTCTTTATCTTCATAATATTGCACAACAAATTTAATTTCATACATTTTATCCATCAATGCCTGCAGTTACACCAAAATCATGTACTAAAAATAATTAAAATTCCATTAACTCACCTTATAAATTTTTGGTACTATTCATCAAGAACATCCATATACCTTTTCTTCTTCTTTTCTCCTTCTTTTCTCATTTTTTTTGTTGATATGGTGAGTTTAGAGACCCTAGGTTGATGATTTAGTGTTTAATAGGTGATTTGAGAGTTAAAATTAAAGAAAGTTGGCTTGAAAATGAAAGAAATGAAAGAAAAATGGAGAACAAATGAGGGAGGTGTTCTCGGTAATGTTTTGGAGAAGAAGAGAATGGGAAGTTGACAAATATGTCATGTGGTCCCTCATTAAAAGTTTTCCAATTCTTTTTTAAAAACCAAAATTAACTTTATCTATTAATCCATTCTTTCTTTTCCTTAATAAAAAATGCCCATAAGAAAAATATCAACTCCATATAGAGACCTTAATTAATATAATTTATTTTCATCAATATTTTTGGGTTTGACTTTTACCCTTTTTGGGTCAAACTTTGACCACCAGTCAACTCTTGGTCAACCCCTCTAAACGAACTCATTTGGAGCTCTAATTTGATCCTTAGGCTGTCCTTTAACAATATTATCTGATGCCAAGTAAAATAAAATGCAGTTTAGATCTCGGGTGTCACTATTCACCTCACTATTCAAGACCCAAAAAGTAATATTCATTAATTCGTGATTTTGGGGCATTACATCTTTGGATTGTTTAACCTGCTGTAAGGTATCATTACCTATATTCTCCTTCAACAATTTCAATTCTTCTTTGATATATTCCAATTTCTTCACATAAGTATAAGCTTTAAATCCATGAACCATCTTCTCCTTTCCTTTTCTGACTACTTATACCCTTATGATTCATCAAATAATCATTAAATCTGAATGAAAAAATCTTTTTGATCCACTAAAAGATACCTTGTACCACCATAGACACGTAATCTTAAACATCTATCTAACTTCTTTCTAATAAAGTAACTACTAGATTGTTTGTTTAACAATGTGTACTAATTCCCCTTTATACTAAGGTCAATAACCCCCAGTGTTTAATACACAGTTTGAAATGTGTAGAGAAGTTTTTAAAACTATTATTCCTATGAAAAACTATGTATGTTAATCCACAGTGGTATCTGCTCATGCGTAACTTTTTCCAAACGCATTCTAGGTTTCCATAATAAAAGAAACAATGGTTAACTCCAGATATGCTATAGACCAATCTCCATTATCTCCTTACTATTAAGATGATTGAACAATTTAAAGAGAATCAAATTGTCTTTGAGCATTATTATCTCATTTAAATCTCTGGATTTCCATCTTTTTATGGTTTATTCCTTCACAATGGGTAAGGCTATATGCTTCCCATAAAAGAACCCTACCAATGTTGACTTCTAAGTTTTGGCACCTTTAATCAAAATTTAGTCATCAGGAGTAACTAGATAACTGCCCTCTTCTACTTTAGGTGGAGAATGGTGTAGATATTGCCCATATTCATCTCCCACCACTTGTTTCGAACTAAGTGATGGATTGACTGGTTTAGAATTAGCTTCTATATGAAGGAGACACTAGTTTAGGAGGGGGAGGAGGAGGAGGATAAGAATATTAGGTTTATGTGTGAGGTTAGCTAAAAAAGGTGAAAAGGACCTTTTATCTTATATATTTCCAATAAATTTTGTCACTAATACCATTATGGTGTCTACTTATAATAGAGGGGGAAAGTTTTATAGAATGTATGCTATTTAAAGACAAAGTAAGGTAGAGGTGGCAAATTATATCAGGCAAGTTACCTATCTATCCATAATTGACTGATGATGTTTGTGTTTATGGTTTTGTAGGTGAATTATAAGGTGGGAAAGGAGATATGGAGGTTTAGAGATGAATATAGTGGTGGAGAAAGGGTGAGGGTGAGCACCAGGTTGAATTAGGTTAAAATAGCAATGCACTTTACAAAAAACACAAGAACATATTTTGCAAGCAAGAAAACTAAAGCAAGGTTAAGCTTGAATGTTGGACCCCAAACTTTTCTTAGAAGATTAGAACTATTAAATGAGAAATTTTGGTGATTAGTCATGAGTAAAGAA
>JANVCQ010000232.1:6577406-6591013 GCA_025531925.1 Erythroxylum plowmanianum
AACTCCCCATTAATACCACTAACTACCCATCTTTCCAACATTAATTCTAATCCTTCATTTTAAATTCAAATTTCTAAATCCCATTCATACTTGCTAATTTCAAGACTCAACATAAATATATATATATATATATATAATTAAAACAATTAAAGCAAAAATAAAGAATAATTAAAGTAAACAAATAAATAAAAAATCACTAAATAAATAAAAAAATTTCGGGGCCCAACAAATATTCTTTTTAACTTTAATTTATTTTTTTGGGCTAAGATTAGTAAGCATAGTAATATATTTCTTGTGGGATTAGTACTTTGAATTATTCCATTTTTAATAACTTGTTACAGTTGACTTTGTATGCATGTCGATTGAGTTGAACATATGCCTATTTGTAATTGATAGTTCATCATTATTACTGATCAATCAAAAACTTTAGAGAGGTTTTTTCAGATCTTTTTAGCGTAACCCTTGTTTTAGTTCTCTAAGAACTTTTGATCCTATCTAGCTCATTAATGGCGATCATTCCTAAAATCTTATCACTTACAATCCTTCTTTTTTTATGAGTGTGACGATTCATATCTTTTTTTTTGTAATTTTGTGTGCATGTTCTTGAATCAAACTTATTTTAATATAATGATCCTTGGTTTTATTCATATTAATATCAAATATCACTAGTATTATTGGTAAGGATCGTATTTGCTATCATATTCATCTTTTATATTCAGGTTTGTTCTTGATATTATTTATTTACATTTTCAATATTTTTATATAATTGGACAACAAATTGTTCTCATCATTTTTGTTCTTATGTCTTGATTTTACAAGTTATCAAAAAGAAAATTAGAAAGTTTTTGTGAAGAGAAGTTATTAAAAGTTCCCATCTAAATCATACACAAGGGACTGACAATTGCATTATCCTTTGCAACTAAAGATTAATAACAAAACAAGGTATTATATACATCATAACATTTTGTTTTCTAGTTGTTATTACATTTTATGTTATTATAATTCTTTCTAGTCAATTGCTTATTCTTTTTTCATTATTTGATCTAAATTAGTTTGTAAAGAAAAGTTTCCATTCTTAAGTTTTTGTATTTTCTTGGCCTCTAGTTACATCATCTTTGTTTAATACTATCTAATTTACCATGGGGGTTATTTGACAAAGTAGAAGTTTAAAACTAGTCCTTTTGATAAATTAACGAGTTTACAAAGAAATTTTAGTCAAGAATTTTGGCTGTAAGTAGAGTGAATTTTCAGAAAAAAAAAAAAAAAAAGGTGAGGGAGTACTTTTGCTACTGACATTTTATTACAACTTCATTATGACTCAAAGTTAAAACAAAAAGTTTTTCAAAAACAAATAAATAAATGAGTAAAAATAGGGATAAACCAGGAGTTTATGTTAAACACAATACAAGGTCAATATGAGTAACTCATTAGATAAGTTGAAGAAGTTAAGAATAAGTTAGAAAAGCATGAAGCTGCTATAACTAGTTTACAACATAATTCATTTTTATCTGTTAGGAAGGATGACTTTAAGTTTATGATGAGATTGATGATGTCAACTGCTTGGGAAACTTAAATGTAAGGAATGGTAAAGGAGAAAAATGTAGACTAGAGAGATAAGGAGATGGTAAATTTGGTTTAAGTTATGATAGGGTGTACAGAAAAAAGGTGGATAAAAACATAAGTAATATTATGATTATGATACCACCTTTTATAGGAAAGATGAATTTTTTATGTCTAATTGGAGTGGGAAAAGTATGTAGAGTTGGTATTTGATTATTACAACTTTTCGAAGGAGAAAAAAATGAATTAACTGTCACAAAGTTTAGTGATTATACTGTGAATTGATGGAATCAACAAATCCTCACTATGAGAAGGAATTTAGTGCTACCTATTAGGATGTGGGAGGAGATTAAAATGGTAATGAAAAAATATTTTGTGTGAAATTCCTACTATAGAGATATTTATCAAAGGCTACAAATGTTAACTTAAGATTCTAAGAATGTGGAGTAGTACCACAATGAGATGGAGATTGTTATGGTTAGGAATAATGCGTAGGAAGATCAAGAGGTAACAATGACTCATTTCATTTATCACTAAACTTAAAAATTGCTATTGTTGTTGAAATACAACATTACATAGAGTTGGAGAATGCAATTCATATAGCTATGGAGATAGAAAAACAATTTAAAAAGAAGCCTATTAATTATTTTGTTGTTTCTAGTGTAGGTTATTCATAATGGAACAGACCATGAAGTAGATAGGAAGACCAAACTCTAAAGTCAAAATCTAAAGTAACTGAATCAAAAATGAACACACAAAGTGGAAAGAAAGCCAAGACTGATTCCACTTTAATAACTAAAATCGAGATTTCAACTGCTTAGGAAGAGGACAAATGGCTTCATAATGTCACAAAAAGAGAGTGATGATAATAAGAGAGGATGGAGAATATATGTCCAAAAATGAAGAGGAGTCGTATATATATATATATAGCAAGATAATCACTTTTGTGCAAAGTGTCCCATTTAGGATCAAGGTTGTAGTATGATCAAACATACAAGGAGTTGTACTAATTTAGTTAGTGTGGAGTTAGTGAAGAAATTAGGAATATCAACTACATAGCACCATAAACCATATAATCTACATTGATTTTATGAGAGTGGAAAGGTTAGGGTGATGAAGTAAGTTCTAATTTTGATAGTCCCTAATGGCACCCAAAAGGGGGGTGAATTGGGTATTTATAATATTCAACAATTTTTCCAACCAATGTATTCAATTAACAATAATTAATATAAATAAGTTTAAGGAAATTGCATAATATAATTTAATTAAACAATTGGACAATAATTTAAAAAGGATAGGAGGAAGAAATGCAAACTGATTTATAGTAATTCAATAAATAACCCTTACCTAAGTCCATTGTAAAGACTCTTATTAGATTTCTAAAATAATTATTCTTTTAAAGCCAAGAATAACCTTTGTATAATCTTTCTTAGTGAAGAGGAAGCTTTCTTACAATCTTCTTCCAAGGTGAAGAACCTCATTCTCACTTTCATGATGCCCAAATACAATATATATTGTCCTAACCAAATATTACAACTCAAAATGCCTCACTTTATCACTTAATAACTCCAAAATAGCTCACTCACACAAATATGTGATAATAATGCTTAAATAATTGAAAAACTCTTTAAAATGTGTATATATAACACCCAAAACCTTCTTTTTGTTAAAACTTATTTATAGTGTTTTGAGTCCCAAAATAGACTTTGTAGCCAAGAAATAGCCGTTATAACAGTTATACTTGATACACTGGTCGACCATTATACATTAAAAGCTCCAGATTTACTCGTCATTAGAACATTGGTTGACTAGTAACATATATCAACGAACTAATATGATATATCAGTCAACTAGTACATCAACTAATGTTACATCAAACTCTCAATACTTTAAATTTAACAACTTTAACCTATATTGGTTGACAATTAACCTATATAGATCGACCATTAACCTATATAGATCAACCAATCACGCTAAAAACATGATTTTAATAACTTCAAATGTTCAAAACTAATTTTTTTAATCCAAATATGATTAAAACACTTCCCAAAAATATTTCCTAAAGATTATTTGAAAGATCAAAAGACTTTTATATTAAAATCAAGGCTTCAATGCCTCTTAATGAATGTAAAGACTCATAAAATAAAATAAGATGAAATGATTATGCATGGTGAGCCTTTTCAATCATCAAATTAATAAAATGAGCTTACAAATAAGTATACAAAATGTGAAATAAACTTGATAAGCTTATACAAAATGTGAAATAAACTTGATAAGCCTTGATCTTCTTTTGTTCTTGTTTTGATCTTCATTTCATCGGTAGTAAATTTAACTTCTCTTCATCAACTTCATATACTATCTTCTTGAGTTTATGGTTTCATTTTGTTCTAATGCTACTTTTTATCAAAACAATAAACACATTAAAATACTTATAATTTTTTATCATCAAAACATCAATTGGAATTTTTTATCATCAAAACATCAATTGGAACATCTCTTAGTTCAACAATCTCATCCTTTTTTATGATAACAAAACACTTGTGATATTAGAGAACAACAATAATAAAATTAATCACAGAAATAAATATCAATACAGTGATTAGCTCTACCTTAATTCATACATATTACATAATTCAATATGAAGGGTATAATTCGATCTAAAGAGCACAATGTAATATCAAGAACAAAAGAGATATTCAAAATCAAAGAAAAATCCATAAATAAAGATATCATAAATTTACTCAAGCAAGTCATATAAAATACAAGAGACAAAGAATGACAAAACAATCATTGCCCCTAAATCTAATATCACCAAACTTTCTCCCTTTTTCGGAATATCAAAAAGAAACCTATTAACTAATAATACATAATATAAAGTGTCATGCATCAAGTTAACTTGAAAAAAAATCAGAACATATTTGATTAAGATTGATAAAATTTGTCACTAAATAATGTTATTAAAAATTTCAAGAGTCTAAATAAAAGGTTAAGTTTGATAGAAACATCCCTAATTGTATCTAATTCAAAAAAATCCCCATTTTTATTATTGTGTCTAAGTTAAAATATTCAATTAAAACACTAAGGACAAGTTTTAATAAAATTAGAGGTTAGAATTGTAACAAATAAAAGCATAATTGTAATATTCAACAATTAATTTCATAAAGGAATGTACTATTTTGAAGCCCCAAAATTTCAAAAATAGAAAATAAATAATGCCCAAAATACCAAAATTGAACAAAATTAAAGATGAATCTATATAATTAAATGGGAAACAACCTTAATTTCTTATACAATTTAACTATGAAGGCATCAAGTTCAAAAAATAATTCTTGATTAAGAAAATTTTTAATAATCCTAAATATGAAATTGAAAATTAGCAAAATTTCAATTTGATGCAATTCAATGAGATTTTTATTAGGTGGGGGATAATTTTGTTTAAAGAAAAGAGTGAATTGTTTATGATTTTGAAGATATGTCGTAAGATGAAAATTAGAAGAAAATATAAGAAGATATCCCTTAGATCAACAATATTGGTTTCCTACAAGATTATATTGGTTGACTAAATTTTGTTTTTAAGAAGATATCCCTTAGATCAACAATACTGGTTTCCTACAAGATTATATTGGTTGACCAAATTTTGTTTTTAATAGAGTATATGGAACAATTTTGAACAAACAAGAAAAGGATAGAGGTTTCCATTGAACGTACTATATTGGTTGACCAGACCAGTGACTGCTGTGTAGGCTGGCATATGAAGTCATTCAATTCACAAACTCATTGGAAAGAAAAATTTCTTAGACAAGGGGATATTGGTCAACGACTAGTAGATATTTGTTGACCAGTGTGTATAGGTAATCAACTAGAAAAGTGACCAAACTCCTTGCAAACTCACTAGAAAGATAAAATAATGTTAGACATTGGGACATTGGTCGACCATTGAAGGACATTGGTCAACCAATGAGACTACTTGGGTAACTATACAAGCAACAAAAAACCAACAAACTCACTGAAAAGTAAATAATCGTGAATCTTAACTATACTGGTTGATCATACTAAGATATTGGTCAACTAGTTAACCAAATAGCTTAAGGAACCATCTTTGAAACTTAAATTAAAACATCAAATCTTCAATAAAAATACTATTAAAAAGTATATAAACTAAATATCAATTAAAAATAATTTAATCATATAAAAGGCCTTATTAATAAGGATTCCTATCTCACAAAACTAATTTCCTCTAATTGAGCAAGATTTATCCTTATTCAAAAGTTTAAGGAACTAATACCCAATTAATATAAATTCTAACTTAGTGACCTTAATTTGCATATAGTCTTTAATTCTAGGTACTAAGGTTTAAACGTTAAAAACACATTATACATAATTCAATTCCAAATAACCATCATTAAGGATTTATACTCAAATTGACACATAAATGCAAGTAATCAAATATTTCTAAATTATAAACTAATAATTACTTCATGTTGAACATTATTATGAGAGATTTGAATGAAGATTCTTCTTGAATTCTTAATCTATTAGTGGCATCTCATCTTTCTCACTTAGTTCAACAATTTGAGAAGTCTTGATGTTTAATTTTAAGGGTTAAGCTCTCCAAATCCTACAAAAACATCTTCAATACTTTCTTAGAGGGAAGAAGTTTATATTCATCAAGATAAAAACATAAACACCTTAATAATACTACAACCTTTACTACATACCATTTGTTTTTAGTTTTCTAGTGGCATTATAAATTAAAGTAACTAATGTGTTTTGGGAAATTAGATAAGCTTTAGTTCGTTCTTCTTTTCAACCCATTCTTTCAAGTTTGCTTAGCATCCTTTGTTTGATAAAAATCTATAAATTTGTTCAAACACACTACAAAAATTACATACCATGTTATATAAGTAGTGATGATGCGTAAATGCATTGTTTGAAAATTTATATGTGTATGTATAATGAGAAAGTTTTATTTGGACATTAAACGTGTTGAGTGGCCTTTTAGGATGTTGAAAAGTCCTACCATGATTATATGTATCATGTATGATTCCTATTATGAATAATAGAATGATGCTTACTTTTGCACAAGTGTAAGTGGGTTTGCATGTTATCATTAAAATTATACTTATTCTTCCCTTGAGTGTATTGAACTTTATGCCTAGGTTGTGAGCTATATATAAAAGCATGATGTTTGCTTTTAGGTTTGGCCTTAGTGGTTATGTCAGGTGCATGTGTAAGTATGGATGTAGATGGTCTATGCTTATTTTTCATTCCATGTATTGGTTCCTTAATATGTAAATATTTCCCTTGAGAAAAGTAGTTTTAGTTTTAGAAACACTCCCACAATTATATCCAATTCTATGCATATCATTATAATTCTTTTGAGCTCCTAATATGTTTTTAAGTTTCTTACTTGTCTTTATGAATTTAGATAAAGAATACTTGAGAGCATCAATTTTGTTTTTGAGTGTCTCATTCTCACACTTTAATGCATCTAAGTTATGATTGTCATTAATAATCACATTTTTGGATGCTTTAATGTTATTCACTTTTCATCTTTTCAGTCTCACTCATACATGCATCTAACTCTTTTTGAACTTTCTTGAGTTTTGAAGATTTTTTTCTTACTCGTAATTTCTATACTTTTAACTAACCTCATTACCCATGTTAAGGCTAGGATAGCGAGTTATGAGAAATCACTGAGAAATTAGGAAAAATTTACGTTATGCATAAGTTAAATGTGACATGCACATTTTTGTACGTTCATATGACTGTACATGCATTCATTGACATTTTCCGGGTATAATTGGATTGAGTTGAGATTTTTGAGAATTTAAAGAACTTTGAATTTTATTTATATTGGAAATATTAATGATTAGTAGAATTGTGATGTTTTTCAATTTTGGTGAATTTTGATGATTTTAGGAAATTATGCATTTTTATGGAAAATAGGAATAAGGAATCAAAAGAAGATTATAGATAGTTGCATTGTAAAGATAGAATTAATGGAGTTAGTTTCAAAAGAAATTTAGTTAGAGTTAGACCTTAGGAAAATTGACAAGTGTAAAGTTGCTTTTATTATTTGCCAGAAGTAAGTTTTGATATCTGAGAGTGAAAAGACTAAGTTTGTTCTTATCGTCCCCTTCTCCGAAATTCTTCCCATACACATAATTTTCCATCAAACTCCTTAACTTTGCCTTTTCATATCCCTCCCCACTTCCCCCACTGCTAAGTGTTCCTTCTGCCTTAAAAAAAACTAGAAGTTGGTTAAAGTTCACAGTAGGTTACATGTTCTTACATGGATTTTAGGGTTTTGGGATAGTTGAAGATTTTGGAATCTTTAACAAGTAAGTATTGACAAAATCTTTTAGAGTTATAAATTTATTGTCAATGCATAATCATGGAATTTATGTATATTTATATTCTTGAACATTGTATTAAGGGGATGAAAATTGTGGATATGGTGTTATTTAGTTTTTGATGGATTGTTAGTGATCAGGTGTTGTGGAAATATTTTTGGAGTTGAAATAGCAATGAAATGATGTATAGGATTAGAGTAGAGAATTAGTTATGGAAAGGTGATATGCTCTGTTTCTTCACTGTGCATGTATGTATATATATAGGTGTTTGTACGTGAGTTGATGAAAAATTAAAGATGTTCAAGAAAAAGGTTTTTGAGCTCAGGAGTATAGATGGTATCGTCTGTGAAGAAGTATTGTCTTAAGTTGACTCTGCTTCATCTTAAGAGTTGCATCGTTTTAAGTTGGCTCTGTTTCGTCTTAAGAGTTGCATCATCTTAAGTTGACTTTGCTTCGTCTTAAGTTGACTCTGCTTCGTCTTAAGTTGACTCAACATCATCTGCTTTTTGCTTCATTTGCTGTCTGTTTTGTCTGCTTTCTGCCTCATCTGCTTTTTGCTTCGTCTGCTTTGTGCTTCGTCTGCTTTTTGCTTCGTCTGCTTTCTACTTCATTTGTTTTTTGTTTCTTCTACTTTTTGCTTTGTCTACTTTCTGATTCGTCTGCTTTCTACTTCGTCTACTTTTTGTTTCGTCTGCTTTTTTCTCCGTCTACTTTCTGCTTCGTTTGCTTTATGCTTCGTCTACCTTCTGCTTATGTGATCGAAACTTCTTCTTTTGTACACTATTCATCTAATGCTGTCGTTTGGTCCATTTTTGACCCTTTAGATGATAGAATCTATCTTTAAGGTCTTCACAAAAATGTTAGATCTCGAAGTCCTCTTTGAAATTGTCCTAAGATAATCTTAATCTGACATCTGTAGAGAGAGTTATGCCATTTGTTCCGAGATAGGTTCTGTGTGATTGAGGACAGAACCTCGTTTGATTCTTTCAGCCATAACTTTGTTATCTGACCTCCAAATAAAGTTAATTTTAAACCAATAGATTCCTAACACATTTTTCTACCACTATGAAAAAGTTAGTAGCATTCTGAATTGATTTGAAAAAGATTGATCAAATCAAAGTGTGGAATCTGTTGGAACAATGAAATAGGATTATCTTACTGAACACCCCTCAGTATTTTGATTATATTTGGATCTGTAGGATTTCAAATGAGATGATTTTTAATTTGGAATAACTTAGAGATATAGGCCTTCAAATTGTCTCAAGAAGACTAATTGTGATTTAGTCTCTAAGATATTCACATTATAAATGGAATTTGTACATAGTATACTGTTTTTGAAATATGACAAGTTGAAAATGTTTGAAGCATATCTTCCAAATTACTGAACCAAATTGAATGATTTTTGTGTCAAATGAAAGATAAGACATAGAGGAACACTTTTCTAGAAGAGAGTATAACCAAGTTACATCAGTTTCACTTTCTAATTGAATGTGAACAGTAGACCCAAAAGTGTGACTGGGAAGAAAATCTGAAATGGTCAATGAAGTTGTGTAATTGGTTTCACATTGCTTTTTATTGGTCCAAATTATAAGTATACATGGTATTAATGAGGGCTTTGATATCTGAATGATTTGTTCTTAAATATCTTCATAAAGTACCCCAGAATTGTCACTGAATATGCATTGTGCATATTGTATAAGTACGTGTGCATTAAGGAATATATATACAATTGTGCAAAAATGTGATATTTGTAAATATGTTTTGTATGATATAGAAGAACTCCTTGGACACCAGTCAGACATTGCCAGACCATCTAGGCAATAGCATTTTGGAGCGTACAATGAGTCAACCTAGATGATTTTCTAGGATTAATTTGATTTAATTTGTTTAAACTTCCAATATTATTAAATTGTTTACGATTTGTTTATGAATTTTGGACTTGAATTGTCCGAGGAGACCAATATTCAGGAATGTATTGGAAATGCTTTGATTGCGATTTTGATTGCTATGGATTTTTGAATGCTATGTAATTTCTAAATGAAAGCTGAATGCCGGACTTAGGTCCGATGATTATGAGCTTTGTTTGAGCACCATCTGTGATTGTGATATATAACATATATGTATTTGATGCATTTCATAAAATGCATACTCAGATAAAGGCGTTGTGACTTGAGTAGACAGTTTGAAGCGCTTGCACATAGAGCTTTACTATAGGATTTCTAATTTTGCACGTAGAGCTATACTCTGTGATTTTGTTCTGACTGAGTCCTATGGGCCAGTATTTGTATAAGTATGTGATAAGTACTCGGTCACAACAATAAGAACGAATACGAGTCTCATGCATATAACATTATAAGACTGAATTTCTTTGAATGATTTGCAAAGCTGAAATGAGTGATAAAGTGATATGAGCTGGTTGCTATAATGAACTGTGTGATCATATGATATCCCATGTTATGTGAAATATCAAGAATATAAGTATGATCTGAATGAATATCTGTGATATATGTGATATGTGTATAAGATCCGATGAGATCATCAATGATGGTTCACCCGTTGAGTTCGGAAAAATCATCAAAAAATTACAACGTAGCTTTTCAGGTACGAGACAGGAGACTTAGTGCTTTAGGCAGGACTAAAAACTCCTTTGGATTTTGTTATGACTCAGAGGTCTGTCAGCTGACACCAGAAGTGTTGTAGCATTTATTTTGTCGCTTTGTTAGAACCTATAAGAGGTTTTGTAAATATTTGTATGATGCAGACAGTGTAAGAATTATGAATGAATGCAATCAATGTTTTTAAAATTTAGTGATCTTTGAGCACTTTAGATGATGCCATGTGTAAGTTGGATTTGCTTCTGTTCCAACATACCATTATCATGGGTATATACTTGAATGCCCTTTAGGTATTCGGGTATTTGCTTTATGGTAGTGGGATGTTGCATTATCACTATCATTACAAAAATTAAGATTGGATGTTATCTCATCATTTTCCATTGAAGTAAAGCACATATAAGCTATATTTTCTTTTGAATGATCGCTTTTGGATTCACTTGTGTCATCTAAAGTCAATGCTTTAAATTCTTTTTTTTTGTCCTTCTTTTCCTTCTTACAATTTCTTTCATATTTCTTGTTATCTTTGAGTTGAGGACAGTATGAATTTATATGACTGAGTTTTCTACATTCAAAGTGAATAATGTTAGAGGATTTATATTTTGAATCACTTTTCCTTCCTTAAAGTCCTTTCTTTTGGAAAATTTCTTCTTCAAAATCTTCTTAAATTCTTTAGTGAGTAAGGTAATGCCTTCTTCTATGCTTTCACTAGTTAATATCTTTTCCTCTTTACTCGATTCTTCATTCAAGGATTTGAATGCTAAATTATTTTTCTTTGGAAGCAACATTTCTTCTCATGTCTTTTGGAGCCTTATTTCGTATTTGAAGAGAGATTCAATAAGTTTATCATATAAGAATGTTATTAGATCCTTAGCTCCTTACATAGCCGTTAATTTAGCTTACCACATCTTTGGAAGTGACCTAAGCAACTTTCTTACCAATTCAACATTAGCGTTGGTCTTTCCTTACCTTTGATTGCATTAATAGCATCAATGAATCTAGTACACATTCTAGAATTGCTTTCATCATGCTTCATTTGAAACAATTCATATTGATATTTTAGCATGCTATCTTTGCTTCCCTTAACTTGATTTGTACCTTTATGAGTAATTTCTAATGTATGTCAAAAGTCATAAGTTGTTTCATACATAAAGACTCTATTAAATTTATTTCTTCCTAAAGCAACAGAAAAAGGATGTGTATGACCCTACTATTCAAGGAAACTAATATCTTATCTTGAAGTTCTCATTTTTCCTTTGATTTGGGTACCTTTTTCTCATCTAAAATTTTTGTTAGAATAAAGGGACCATTTAAAACTATTACCTAAATGTCCACACTTTCAGCCATTAAGAAGAATCTTATCCTTGTTTTATGGTAAAGATAATCATTGTCATCAAAGAAAGATGGTCAACTAATGCTTTATCCCTCTTGGTTAAATGATGATGATAATGCTCCTAAATATGCCATTATGATCGTTGTTATAGGATTTTATTAGAAATACTAATCTAATGGACTCACTCTGATACCACTTGTTAGTCCTTTATGGCTTCCAATAGGGGGTGAATTGGGTGTTAACAAAATTCAACAATTTTTCTAACCAATATAATAGATTGGTCAACCAATACATCAAATAATGTTATAGAAAACTCTCAATACTTCAAATTTAATAACTTTAACCTATATTGGCCCACTAATAACCTATATTGGTCGACCAATCACTAAAAAATGATTTTAATAACTTCAAATGTTTAAAACAAATTTGTTTAATCCAAATATGATTAATACACTTCATAAAATATATCTAAAGATTATTTAAAAGATCAAGAGGTTTTTATAATAAAATCAAAAACATTAATGTGTCTTGATGAATGTGAAGATTCATGTAATAAAGTAAGATGAAATGGTTATGCATGGTGGGCCTTTTGGATCATCAAAATAAAATAATAATACAAAATGTTAAATGACCTTGATGAGCCTTGATCTTCTTTTTTTTCTTGTTTTGATCTTCATTTCATCTATTGCAAACATCAATTTCTCTTTTATCAACTTTATACACTATCTTCTTGAGTTTATAGCTTCATTTTATTCTAATGTTGCTTTACATCAAAATAAACACGTTAATAATAATTATGTGTTGTTATCATCAAAACATCAATTGGAACCTTGCTTGGTTCAACAAGTTTCTTTCTCAATTACAAGGTAGAAGGATGTGGTGTAATGTGATTTGGTTCCCATATAAGTTGGTCATATTCTTTTAGGATATCCTTAATAATTTGATGAGAGAGCTATGCATGATAGATATAAGAATCACTATTTCTTTACTGTGACTAACAAACTGATCAACCTTGATCCGTTATCACTAAAGCAAGTTTGTGAAGAAGTTGATTTGATGATAAATCCTTTTAATTAGAGGCAAAATGACGTGAATTAAGCATCTACTCAAATTACATCAGCTTTTAATCTAAGAAGATATGAAGATGAGCTTGGACAAGTTGGAAATAATCCAAATTAAGTATCAAAATTTATAAGGGATTGGAGAACACTGCAGAATAGATAATACATCACTTTCAAAGTATCGTATTAGATTCCAAAATAGGATACAATGTTGGTTGTGTTTACCTCTAAAATAAGTTTAAGAAGTAAATTGTCATTGAATGTAGTGAGACCAATGCCAAACTAGTATTTACAAACCCTTAAAATTTCAAAATGTATCCAACGTCAGTTATAAAGCTAGATAAGCGTTAGTCGTGTAGTTTAGTTGTTTATAGTTTTGTTATTTTAGAGTGTTATTTCCTTTTAAGACTCTAATTCTTAGAGTTTTATGTCTATAACAAGTTTCTTATTGTTATAATATACAGTTCATCATTATTATTAATCAATCAAAAAGTTTTAAGATAGTTTCTTCAATCTTTTTAGAGTAAATCTTATTTAGGTTTTTGAAAAAACTTGTGATTTTATCCATCTGGCTAGTAGTCGTCAATCTTAGATTCTTATTGTTGGACCCCGAAATTTTCTTGGAAAAGAGAAATTATTAAATGAATGACATAGGTGATTTTGAGTATGTATGTGTTGTGGGTGT
>JANVCQ010000232.1:6596375-6613276 GCA_025531925.1 Erythroxylum plowmanianum
TTGACCTATGTTATCCTTTAATTGAAGATGATATTTGATCTAATTATGTGCTTAAGCATGAATAAGCTAAAGTGTATTCTAAATTTGTCACTTAGGGACCTAAAGAATTCTTCATCTTTAAGCTAAACTTGGAAAATACTCTTTTGTTTCCCAAACCCCTATAACAAGATAAGATAATGAGATGTAAAACACATATAGTCATCTTTAGTCTTGTTTGTGAGCTTCAAACTTCATTCTATTATATCATTCCTATTATTAACGAGATTCTCTAACTTGCATAGTGTCAGTAATTTCCTCCATGCTCTCTTGGTATATTTATGTTAAAACAGCAAGTGTTTATGTGTTTCCAACTTCATCTTGCAAAGAATGCACTAGTTGGGGAAGTAAAAAAATTTACCTAGCCTATCTAAAGTGAGAAGCTTATGTTGAATTGCCAGCAATAAGGTATATGCAACTTCAGGGTAGTAATCCTTGTTCTAGACCACTATCCACTATGTTCTAGGATACTTGCATAATAGCTTCTTTATATAAGGTTCTATATGAATTATGGATAGTTTTTAGAATTGTCTTCACTATTCCTCTAAATTCTAAAGTTAATTAAAAACAAGATTACACCTAATATAGGAAGGGAATTTGAGTTAGAGTTAATCAATGACAAAGCCTGAGCCATATTAGCATTCTGATGAATCAAACTTTTCAGGGATCCAGCATTCCAATCTAAACAAGAGGCCCATATGGAGTCTAAGTATCAAACCAAAATATAGTATTCTCACTATTGCCAACCTAGCTAAAGCATTGACTCCTTATATTGTATCTAGCTTTACCAATGAACTTCATAGTTGAGGAGGCATTAGTGAGAATTGTGGGAATTCTGAAGTTCCAAAAGCTATCATCCTTGCCGTAGAGGCATCTCCAATTTATTTGCCTAGAATGTAAGCTCCTTAAGTATGACCGATGTGAGCTTGAGGAATATAATTCATTTTATCAGCTATTACTTTGGAGATCACTTTGTAGATAGAATTGCAATATGCCATAGGGTGGTAATCATTCCTAGTTTTTTACTCCTTGCCTTTAAAGGAGCGATTAATTTCCTTAAGCAATCTCCTTTCCTTGAAGAATTCTAAAGTTGCATCCATAATTAGATTATTAGTAGTAGTCCAAGTTTTAATAAAGAAGTTTGCATTTAGCCCATTAGGCCCTAGTGCTTTAAAGATTTTTAATGCATTTATAATTTCTTGGGCTGACATTAGTTTAAAAAGGAGATCAGTTTCTTAAGATGTAATTTGATAATGAATAATTTCTTCAATTAGTCATAGAGAAAAGCAAGTAGTAGATGGGGATCCCACGTGATTGGAAAAGTGCTCCACAACTTCCTTAAGAAGTTAGTTTTGAGTTGTTAAGATTGAGATTGAGTTTTAGATTGATGAAATTCCATTTTTAGGTAATCTGGGGATCATTGCTTTGTGGAAAAAAAAAGTAGAGTTTCTGTCACCTTCTTTTAGTCAAATAATCCTTGACCTTTGCCTCATCGGAGAGAAGTCAAAGTTAATAGCTTAAATAAAGTTATACATTACTTGCCTCTCTCTATCTTGAACAGTTGACGAGTGAGGGTCCTTGTAAAGCTTAGACTAAGCTTTTCTAATGTAGCTTTAGCCAAGGATAGATGCCCCCACTTGCCCCTACTGTCTCTAAAAATTTTCATATAAAGATATTATTATTTTAAGTTTTGATCCCATAAAATAATTTTATTATTATTTTGCCCCCACTTAAAAAAATTTCTAAATTCGTCCTTAACTTTAGCAATAAGCAATAGATGATAAGTGTTACCAACATTTTTTTTCCTTAAAATGCTTTGAGCTCCTCCCTTACTTTGCTTATCTTTTTAGTGAAGATAAACTATTTGGTCCCTACAAAGTTACCACTATTACCTTCATAATTGCTTTACTGAAACATACAAGACCAGCGAAAAAGTTGTTAAATTTGAAAGGAATTTTGCTATGAGTTTTGGTGTTAGCAAACCACACTCAAATGGGAGAATGGTCTGAGAAACTTGTATTGGGAAAAATGGCTTTAGTATGGGGTAAGGCCTAACACCACTCTAAGCTGATGACTCCTCAATCTGGTTTTTTTTCTGGAGGAAGGTATTTTTCTTTTTTTTATTACTCTATGTAAAAAGAGTTACCCCTAAAAGACAAGTCATGGACTTGTATGTCATTAAGACAATTACTTAAATCTTCAACTAATGTTCTAGTAGACTTATTGCCTTCAGCTCCTGCCAAATAAATGGTTGCACTGAAATACCCCAACAAAATCCATAAACCTATCATGCTTGTAGCAATCTCCCTAAGTTCTTTCCATAGGTTAGTTCTTTGGAAAGATTACTTGAATGTATAAATAATGGATTTGCTCATAGTCAGATCAACTCCTTGTAACAAACTTTGAGATGAACTATCTTCAATTAGTAGAACTAGGATTCTGCCATTGGGATGAGCATTATAATTGGCGATTAGCTTTTAATAAATTAGCAAATTGAGAATATTGCAAATTTCACATTTGATTATAAATTCCAAAATGCCTAATATAAAAAGCTTATTTTCCAAAACAAAGTCTTTAAACATAAGCTTTTTAAAGGAAGAATTCAATCCCTTAACTTCAAGCTATGACTGTAATGTGTTTAGATCGAAAGAAGAAGATTTCTTCTTCCTATTAGATCTTCACCTACTTACATATTTAAACTCCTATTCTTCTTTCAAGAATATGGTGGGACAAGTATACTTTCCACTTGGAGAGTCTTTCATGTTATCAAGACCTTTTAGACTAGCTAATTCCAACTAAAGGATAATTGTTGACGTATTTGAATCAAAGACCTCAACCCTGTTAGCTACATTAAGACTTGAAGTTACTATGTTTAATTATGTAAGACCAATGACTAGAGTTGCTAAGAAGCTTCCTTCTCAATGGGATCTAGGTTAGCTAAGATGTTTAGATTTGATAAATCAACCATATGAGGTATCCATGTAACTATATTGTCACCTTCTAGCAATTCTTGTAAGAAGCCAAATTAAAAAACCCTTCTTATGGTAATGTGGTTCAAGTTTAGCATTGTTCAATATTCAAGTATGAAACCATGCACACACATCTAGATTGGTACATTAGAGTGTTTGATGTCTTTAATATTGGGATATGGCCACCAATTCTGGAACAAGATTAGCTTGTTTTAAACATGAAAGGGCCATAACTCTGGTAGTTTTCTTGTTAAAGAGCTGCTAGCAAATTTAAAGAAGAAAATATCCTTATTATTGATGAGTATGTCTTTGAGTTCAAGTTTTTTTCCAGTTATTATGAGCATAAGACTTCATTATCGGAAAGGAGACCTTCTTATCTAAGAAATAACCTATACGGGTCACATTCTACCTTTATGCACCAGCTTTGAGCGTGTCAATAGGAAGAGTTACGACTTGGATGTCAAAGGTCTTACTTAAGGGGCAATCTCTGAGTTTGGATTGAAGACTAGAGTCTTTTACCACATGGAGCCAAGTTTTCCTGATGACTATAGGTTGATTTTCAGTTAGAGTGTTGTCCCGGGAGTTTATTATATCAATAAAAGTGAAGGAAATGATGGAATTTTTGTAGTTGTTAGAAAGAAATTGGGTGGGATGATGGTCAAGGAGAGGTGGTGTAACGTCCCATCGCCCATGTTAAGGCTAGAATTGTGAATTATGAGAAAGTATTGAGAAATTAGGAAAATGCCCGTCATGCTTAAGCTAAACATGACATGCACATTATTGCACATTCATATGATTGTACATGTATTCATTGACATTTTTTGGGTATAATTGAGTTATTAAATGCGAGTAAAATGTGATTTGACAATTTTAGTATGTTAGGATATTTTGGAATTTTGGCCAATTATAGTGTGACACGTGGCAACATATATATATGACGAATGGCTTATATGTGTGGTGATAAGTGATAGACGTGTTTAAGCGACCGAGGTGATATATGCAAAATATCCACATAGTTCAGTGTTAAGCAAAACCATTTCTGCAGCTCTCTCATTCCTCTGTTGTTTGTTTCTACACCGAAAACATCATCACCAAAACACTATCCTGTTTATCCAACATTCTGTACATTTGATTCACCCTCATTGTTGGAACTATTTGCTGAATCAAGTAAGTGACTTTGATGATGTTTTACTGTTGTTGATTTTGTACATGAATTTATTCTTGAGTGGTTTGAGAAGTGTGGTTTCGGTGATGAATGAATTAGATAAAAGGTTTGTGATATAGAAATATGAAATATGATCTGTTTTAGTTTGAAATGAGTTATGGAAGAGGGCTGGAAAATTGATGAATATGCTATGTTCTGGTTTAGAGAAAACTGAAAATGGGTTGTTATCACTGTACGTGTATGAATCTATTGAGTATCGGTTGAAATGAATTTAAATGAGTTTGATGATAAAGAATGAAAATTGGGTAAGGTCGTGATATATTAAAAGGTGGAAAATGCTTCAAATGAAAGTAAGATAGATAAATAAAATGAAGAATATTGAAAATTGCATGTGTGAGAATCAGATTTTGATGTTTAAGTGTGAATTTTGGATTTTTGAATTGTGTGTGTGTCGATGAGCTAAAAATGAGTTAGAAGAATTGCTTTGAGTGTTATTTGAATTAATTAATGTGTTAATTAACTTTTGGAAAATTTACAGTAGAGAGAGGGAGTGAATATGAAGGTTCAGATTCTAAGTGTTTGAGTGGTAAACTTGAATCTGATCGTGTAGAGCTTGTAGTTGGAGTTAGAAATGTAGTATAGATGAATTAGGAATGAGTAAGTCTGGAAAAAAAAGGAAAATGGAAGGAAAAGAAGAAAAGAAATTTGGTAAAGAAGAAGAGAGAAAAGCACGATCGTGCTTCAGCACGACGGTAATTTCTCAAAAACTGCAAAGTTGTGATTATGCTTTTGCACAACGGTGACTTCACTGGATCGATGAAACTCATGATTGTGCAAATGCGTGATCACGACTTTCAATTGATTTTCTTTAAAGCTATTATTTCTGAACATCTTTCAATCTTTTTGTTATAACTTCTTTACATGATATTCAAATGACATGAGATTTGGGACTCGTAACACATTGCTCTACCTCTCCACCAAAAATCATAGCAATCCGAAATTAGTTGAGAGAGATAGAGTGAAAAACGTGAGACAGGTTTGACAGATTGTGTTCACAACACTTTTTGTCCTTATCTGTCACACCTGTGACTTTTGTTCCTCACACCTGTGACTTTTCTCATTCACCCCTGTGAGTTGAATTGCTGGACTGATATTTATTTGTCACATCAAGTCATTGTGCTCTCTAATAGTAACCGTGACATGATTTTTGGTTTGAACACCCGAGAGAAATTGCAAACAAAACAATCCAATTTCTTTGACCATAACTTCTTTTCTAGACATCAAAATGAGACGATCTTTGATTTAGAGTAAATTAGAGACATAGGGCTACAAATCATCTGAGGAAGTAGAATTATAATTCAGTCTTTAAAATGTTCAATTTTTGGATGCAAGTTGAGTATAGCATACTGTTTCAAAATAAGAACAATCCGAAAATGTTTGAGGTATAGCTTTCTGATTACTGAATCAAATTGAATGATTTGGGTGTCATTACAAACTTAAGACATTGAAGAACAACATTTTAGAAGGAAGTGTTACCTAATTTTGTCATTTACCCTATCAGAATGATTATGTTGATCCGAAAGCATCTTGTTAGAAAAATTTGAAGTGGTCAATTAGGTTATGAAATTGATTTCATATTGTTTTATTATGGTCTAAATTATAATTACAAATGGTATTAATGAGGATTTTGATATCTGAATAATATGGTGACAAGATCACAATAAGATACCTAAGATTGTCATTGAACATGCATTGTGCATACTTTCTATACATTGATATGCATAAAAGAATACTTATACATTTGTGCAAGAGTGTGATATTTGTAAATGTGTTTTTATGATAAAGAGGAGCTCATTGGATGTCAGTTAAACATTGCTGGACCATCTAGGCAATAGCATATTGGAGCGTCCTGTGAGTCAACCTAGATGATTTTCCTAGGATTGATTGAATTTGTTTGACTTCCAATTATGAACTGTTTGTAATTTGTTATGAATTATGGACTTTAAATCCGAGGAGTTTAATATTTGAGTATGTATTGGAAGTGCTCTGAATTGTTGTGAAATTCTGAATGATATTTGTATTCTCAACGAAAGTTGAATGCTGGACTTAAAGTTTGATGATTATGAGGTTCTGACTGTGCATCATATGTGATTGTCATATATGGCATATTCAGTATTTGATGCATTTCATTAAATGCATGCTCAGATAAAGGCGTTATGACCGGAGTAGCCAATATGAAAGCACTTGCACGTAGAGCTTTGCTCCGTGATTTTTGATTCTGCACGTTGAGCTATGCTCTATGATTCTGTTCTGACTAAGCCCAATGGGCTAGTATCTGTATATGTATGTGAAAGGCACTCGGTCATAACAATAATAATGAATCTAGAGTCTCATATGCATCTGTATTTGTATATATATGTTCTGATTCGCAATGATTACATGATGTGCCATGATAATGTGAGTATTTGGATATACATGTTCGGAATGAATATTTGTGAAATATGTGAATTGTGTATGTGATTTGGGTGAAATCATCAATGATGATTCGCTCATTGAGTTGGCAAAACTCATAAAAATTACAATATGACTTTTCAGGTACAAGACAGGAGACTTAGTATCTTATTCTAGATTAGAGGAACATTTTAGACTAAGTTATAGCTCAGAGGTCTTTCAGCTGACATTAAAAGAGTTATAGCTTTTATTTTGTAGTTTTTGCTGGAAACTGTATGACATTTTGTAAATATTTGTGTTAATAGAAAATAGTGTAAGCTTTTGTGAATGAATGCAATGCATAGTTTTTAAAATTTGATAACTTTTAAATAAGTTAGTTGGTGCCATGTGTAAGTTGGATTTATTTTATTCTAACATACCATTATCATAAGATATGTACTTGAATGTCCATAGATATTCTGATATATACTTTATGGTAGTGGGATGTTGCAGGCGGGAATGTTGCGTTTCTTTTAACATTGCCAGAAATGGAAAAGTAGTGCAAAGTAAAAAGTTAGAAGTAGATTGGAAACAAATTACAAGGTAAAGTGCGTTTCTTTTAACATTGCCAGAAATGGAAAAGTAGTGTAAAGTAAAAAGTTAGAAGTAGATTGGAAACAAATTACAAGGTAAAGAAGGAGCTAGAAGGGGTAGGAAACTGAAGCAATGAAAATAGGTAAACAATTAGAACAATAGGACGAAGAATGGAGGGAGTGATTATGAAAAAAGAGTAAGACCTTAAAGGATCAAAGGAGTCAGCATGCCATGTATACGACCACTTTATGGAAGAGAGAAGCTAGAGCTTGTTTGTCATCAATTTACAAATATAAAATGAATTTTTGGCTTGCATTAGTCTTACAAATATACATGTTGAAATATTAAACAAAAAATATATATTAGAAAAAATTGAAGTATTAAATTGAAAATATATGTTTTATGGTTAAGTAATTTTAAACAAAAAATATTTATAGTTAATACATTATATTTAGAAAAATAAAATATTTTGTATTAATTTTAATACATTTAAATATTGAATCATACTTTAAAATGTTTTTTAATTTTGACATTAAGAGGGGACTATCTTTTATATAAAAATTAAAGGACTATTTATAATTTTAAAAGATTATCTAAAACAATATCTAATACTGATAAGTACTCACTTTGGATTATTAGATACAATATTTGTCACTTTAGTTGGCAAATTATATTTCTTTTTTCTTTGACTAGTAATTAATCAAGCTAAATTAAAATAAAATTTTATCATCTTGAATTTCTTCATATCATAAACTATATATCATTATGAAGTTTCTTTTCTTTCATTCGGTGTATATTTTATGACAATTTTTTTTCTCTTGTTTGACTATCTTATATTTATATTTAAATAGGTAAAAGATTATGTACTTATGTGATTGATGGACAACGTTCAAAAAGATATATGTCCTCTTCATGATGATAATTTTACATACGATTGTAGTTTATATATTAAATCCTTAATTAAATATCAGTAGAATAAAATAATAAAATATTTTATTTTCTTACCATTATTTTTTAACGAAGATACTGCTTAACCTCCTCACACTTGTCCTTAACTCTTTGATCCTACCAACCAGCATATCCTAGGTGGGCAGTCTCATTGTTCTTAAAGATTGCAAATTCGATTGGATTCTTTACATCGAGTTAGGTCAGTTCCAACTTCCTTTCTCCTCTGTTAGTGTGCCATGCCTCAATTTAATCGAAAAGGTTCCTATAAAGGACAGTACTTGAGTGTTTTTCTACCACAACTATGACGAAGACCAAGATACCCAATATTAACACAATGTTGAAATAAGCGTAGAGCCTTTCTTATTTGCTGTAATGCCCAAGGTTGATGATCAGGGCACTAGAATGCCCTTGCCAAATTTTGTAAATGTGGTTGTTTTTAGAATTACTATTCTAAATTTTATCTCCATTTCAAAAGAATGGGATAAAATTTTCATCTCAAATCAACAACATTGAGAGGAAGAAGTATTCCAATGTGTAGAACTGTAACTAATAATATCCTCATCTCATGCCAGTAGCTTTGATGTCAATCACTAGATCGCCTAAATATATAGATAGTGGTGAGCTGAATAGTCAACAAAGACAATGAAGCAACGGGGCATGTGAGAGATTCTTTAGGCAAAGAAAGCACAAGCACCTTAATTTGACTGTTTACCAAAACGAAAATAGTGATAATGGTACAATCTCCAAAATTGGAATATCCTCGTTATATAAAAACAATAGGAAGCAATTCACTTAATGAAAAAGGAAAAGGGTGTCGTCAGCTCCAACCAAGCATCAACACGTGGCAAGAATGAGCTTTGAGATTCTTCCATTGAAGGCCAGTAGTTTCTTGGAGAATAAACTAAAAGAGAACGGAAATTTTGGCAATAGGTTATTGATTCCTGTTTCTGAAGATTCTCTTTGTCCAGAGACTGACACGTGGTGGGAAAAGGGTTGAAGGGGTTTCAGATTCAGACATGTGAAATAAATAAGGAATTTCTTGGATTGATACATTAAATTGATAAGAGAGAGGCCAGTCAGGTAGATGCCCATTCAATATGGAAAATGACAACCCTATTGTTTTCGCTGGGTCTGGTCCTCATCTTCAACTATTTCAGATTGCTGTTATCCTATACGAATCTTCAATTCTTGTCCGGATTTGGGATTGCTCTTATTTTATCTGGAATATATTCTGGAGTGAAAAAGTCAGTTTATTATTTGCTTTTGTATTGGATTGGCTGTAACAGGACTTTCTTCTCATCCATTCAAATCTTGAAATTGACATTCACATGTAATTTCTTTTGGAAACGAAATAGATTTTATGCATCAAAACACGGAGAAAAGGTTGTACAATGGAAAACAACCTCTTTTTTCCGTTGCCGGGAATCGAACCCGGGTCTCCTGGGTGAAAGCCAGATATCCTAACCGCTGGACGACAACGGACTTCTGACTTTAACTCTCAAGTAATAAATTGTAATTTAAGATATTATGCTCAAGAACTACTTACCAGAGCCAACCGAACACGGTGAATGGAATATTAACGTTGTCGTGTCAGGACTGACTTGAACATGGTCCCACACTCCCGCATATATTGGGTATACAGTACAAGAGCAAGAAGGGGCAACACATCTTGTATGGACGAATGTCTTTCACACGTTTGACAAGGCGAACCCCAGAACGCTGCTCGGACAAACTTCATAGTCCATTGCACAGATTATCCGTACGAGACCCGTTAGTGAGATCAGCCATTTAGTCCAATTGACCGCTGCTACTGCTAGTGGGCAAATATAGGATTTAATTAATAACTAGCTCCTTGTAGGAGTTTAACGTATCACGAGGATTGGGGCATTCGACCTGCGTGAACGAATCATAGAATGAGCTTAATTTATGAAATTCCTAAGAACTTCAGCTTTTTCTTGACGATGAGAATTGATTCAAGACTGATGTTAGAGTGCAAGGACTACAGAACAAACACATCAAGAGGCTAACTGATAATAGCTGTATAAGAAAAACATGTTCAAGCAAAACAGGGAAGGCATCAAATGCAGTTCGCGCAGAGAAATTCCTGAGAGCCTAATGTTGTTTACGCGTGGCTCGTCTTAGTGTAAGTTGGTGCAGGGCCAGCTGTAAGAATTTAGGGGCACAACTTAAAATTCCATTCCAAGTAACATCATCTACTGGCATCAAATCTTCCTGAATGTAGGTTGTGGATGAGCCAGTGGCTTTGTATATTGTGTTTCCAAGCTAGGGTGGTCAGCCAACTTCTCTCCAAAATTCAACCCAACTCCTAATACAACAATTTCAGCCATACCCATCCTCCCAAATGAGGATAACGCAAGAAAGTAAGAGAAAGAGAGTCTGAAAGAAAAGGAAGCGTAAACCTCAAATATGCAACTATGAAGATAAACCAAAACTCCATACAAACAATTCCTACAAGAGATCAAATTGTCATAATTCCTAGACGACAGTCCAAAAAAAAAAGATTTCTATTTACCCTCATCTTGGATACTGAAAAGAAGAGTATGAATTAGAGGACAAAAACAGGGTACAGAGAGTGACAGTCAAAGGAGTTCAGAAGCTTCACAGCACTTTTTGCCGGTAAAGTCAGTAGACAGAAGGCCAAAAGCCCCAGTTTCCTATGCCTAAGTCAAAACATGTAGAAACGTACTATCAGGTCTTTATGAAATGAGAAGACAGAAGTTTCGAGACAGTGAAGCCATGAAAGGAATCCACATCAAAGAGTTCTTTGAGCTTCTCATCACATAAGATTCTCCTCTTGTCAGATGGATCCTTCAAATAAGCAGAGAATAATTTGAGCAACATCACAGCAAAAGGCAACAATAAATAGTAATAAGACAAGGGCATGGGTCATGATATCATATATAAGATGTAACATTGAGGTTAACCAAGTAATTTGGAGTTTGACTTAACAGCAACTGGTGAGAGACTGGAACCAAAAGCGTATCCTCACTCTTCTAGGAGCCATCTTCAACACTCATTGACATAAAAACTACATGCCAAATAACTACGTACCTGAAGATTGTTTTGCTTTATGTACTCCCACATCCTCTTGATAACATCTGCTCGTGATAATGCATTTTCTCCAGTGCCAAGGAATTTCACCAGAGCATCTGAAAGTTGAAGAGGAGCAAGTAAACCTGATTTTCCTCCTTTCTGCCTCTTCTCTTTTCTGTCTTGTTCATCTGCTCCGAGAATTAATATATCATTAACAATGGAGCTACATGCCATTGAAAAGAAAAGTTGACTACTAAGATGCTGCTTAGTGCATGGGTTTCATTCCAAGGGTACATAATATTTCACTTGCATGTTTGAAGTTCGTAGAATGTTACCAATGAGATCCTATGTGTAAGGGAAAGCAAATCTCATATTCTGTCCTGAAAAGTTAAAAGAAAACGCTACTGTGGAGTAAAACTAGCTTCTTGTCAAACATATCATGAGATATCATACCCAAGTCATGATAAAAGTTTTAAATCAAGACAAGAAGCAAAATAATGATCTGAACCATAAACAACTCTTGAGGATAAACTTAACGAATAAGGACAAAGGCTCAATAAATCTGAATTAGCTACCTTCTTCTCTCTCATGCTTCTGCTGCTTTTCCTTCTGTGCTGACTTTACTGGAATCACTACACCACGAGGAAAAGTAAACTGTTATGGGGACAAAAATAAACAATGAAAAACATGAAAATCAACCTAAGAAAATTAATAGAATTTGTGTGGCTAATGCGATAGATAATCTTTTTTTGTTGCATGGAAAATTAAGGGGACATGTGAGAAAAGGTTTCGTCTTTTCTACAGAAGAACTTGTAGAGTCGTATTGGGTGTGATCTTTGAAGGAAGATAAAATTGAAGCCTGCTATTCAAGTAGAGACATAGATTTGTTTCTACCAAGGAGTTGCATAAGTACAAAGAGGAGACAAGTCACTCATTGAAAAAAAAAAGTGAAAAAGAAAGAAAATAGTAGCATACAGTCATCCGATTCCAAGGGCCATATATGCTTTGATAGGGCTTTATTCATTTGAAACATGTTGATTGAGTCGACATTGAAAATGGAATGCAATTGTTCATCACATATTATAGTTCGTCTGTTATTTGGGTCTTGTAAGTTGTGCTCTCTGATATACGCCCAGAGTTGTTTGACAACCTAAAGTAAGATAACAGAGAAGCCACAAAAACATATAGTCTCAAAAATCAAAATCATATCAACTGACAACAAACTCAAATGATAACTCTCCAGAAAGTTTCAACTGTACCTCTGTCCTAGCTAATTCAGGCACCCCAAGAAATCCCTGGAGTTGAGGAGAAAGGCTACATGGCTTGGTAAAACCACCGCCTCTTTTCTTGCCTTCATTGTTATGCTTCTCAGACCTGACTTGAAGGAAAGAAAACGAAATAAATAGATAAACTATAGCAATAGAGAAAAAAGCAGCTATTTGTTTGTTCCAATACATGCCCACTAGCATGCAGATACAGAATACAACAATTTCCATAACAATATTCCTTAAAAAAATGGTAAAGCCAAGTAAAACTTTAAAACAGAGATTGATTGATTTAGTAAGTAAAGAAAACTGTCTCCAAAAACTCTTACCATTTCCCAACAAAAAAAGAGCAGCTGATGATACATTTCCGCATTAATGCTAACAATCCACTGGAAGGCAGATTCTTATTACCAACAAAAACTTCTAAAGTCACTTATTCGCGTGCTTTGAATTAAGAGAGAGAGAGAGAGAGAGAGAGCAATATAGGACAAACACCTGTACCAAACAATCATATAGCAAGTGAGAAAATTTTTTAACCTTTTCAAAGCTTCATTAATTTTGACTGATCCTTAATTTTGAGTTGCGACATATTGATTAAGGAATCAACATCGGTGGGTTAAGGAATCGTTAATTTTGAGTTGCAACATACTGGTTAAGGAATCAATGTTGGTGGCATCACCAGCAGTAACTTTTTTTTCTCGGTAATAACACCACAAGCATCTTGAAAAATGATTTCTTCATTTTGGAAATTGCAAGATAATGAAATGTGCCAAGGTACTTGTCATGAAAACAGAAAGAAGAAACTAAGGTCAAATTGACTACAAGAACTTTGCCGGACCAACCAAGCCCTAAATAAGCATCTCATTAATTGAAAGTCCGTGTTGATAATTGATATTGGTCCAAACAATAGGCAGTGAAAAACCTTAAAATGTGGAAAAAAATCAAAGCTTTGTCAAGAATGGAAAGTTTAGCAAAGTCCGGCAATAGGCAAAAAGCCCAAAAGCAGCTCTATTCCAATAATTGATCATGGATGGTGAAGATCGGACCTCCCCAGACCCCGCTTTACTGCGGGATTTCGAACTGGGTGCGTGATGAAGGATGGAGAAGATCAACAATTAAGCAGGAAAAGAAAGGAATGGGGCAAAGAGCAAGCATGGAAGAGTTATATGCGGACGATAACTGAAAATTTAATGATATTAAACAAAAGCTTGCTTTCTCTACTGTCTCTATAAGTAAGTGGTTAAGCTTGCAGCTGTGAGTTCCACGGCAATTGTTGACATTGATGGAATTAATTGGGGACCTGTTCAAATTCAAACAGATTCTCTTTAATGCTACTTAACTAAAACCCCATCTCCATTTCATGTACGTAAAGCAATATCAAAGCTACAATCTGCTTATTTTATTTACCTTAAACAAAGGAGTCCAAATGTACATGAATATGCAAATGAAAAGGATACAAGCTCACACTTTATCACAGAATCCAATTACTCGAGCAATAATTACTAGTAAAATAAAAGCCGCAGTATGGTAAAATAGAACCAACAAGCAATTAATTGTTGGGCTTATACGAGTGAAATTCAAAGAAAATACTACCTTATTCATCCAAATAAAGAGCATTAATATCATTTTTAATTCCAAAATGAGCTGAAAAACCTCTCCAAAAATAATTATCTACAATAATAGAAGATGGACATAGAAAACTTTCTAAACAACAACTAACCCTCTTTTAGCAGCAGATTTTCCGTTAGTCGCTTCCTCGTCATCTTCCTCCTCCTCCTTCACATCACAGCTGACCATTTCATCTGATTTATCCTGCGCCGTCTGATCACCATCATCATCAGCATGGTCGTCTTCCTCGTCCCCAGCATTCTGAAACTGGCTCTGGAGAAACATATCCACCTGTTCCCTAATAAACAACTTTCTATCAGTCAAATCGACGCCGAAATCCTCTTCCAGCTGCCGGCGGACGATTCCGGTTGTCGTCGTGTTGAGGTCCGAGTTCCGGAGGAACTCCCTTAACCTCTCGATAAGCTCCGAGTCCGACACCATCCTTATGATTCGGGTCCAGAAAAGCGATAGAAGAGGAGAGTTTGAGAGAGGGAGAGAGGAGGAGGGGGGGGACGTGGTTCGGCAAGGGACAAGAGTGGAAAGATAAAAATGAAAATGAAAAAGTTTTTCTTTGGTGCTTCTTCTCTTCTCTTTCACCTCTTTCTCGTTGCTCGTTGGAACTGAAAGTGAAGGTTTGGGACCCATCCTGAGTCTTCGTGGCTTCCTTGGATAATTTTCGTATGTTGACAGATTTGACCTCCATGGAACCTGAAATTTTCTTCAGTGTCCTCTACGCTTTGTCGTTTTGCTTTTCTCTATTTTTATTGACGAATTTGTTGTAACGTGCGCCTGCCATCTCAAGTCAAGAACAAGAACCACGTGCCAGTATCCTTATTCAACCGTTATTTGTTATTTATCTGCATCCTTTCTTTTCGCTTAATTTTTAAATCATCAAAAATTAAAATCTCTATAAATGAATAATGTTAAGATCATAGAAGATTTGTTACCTAAAATAAGAATTAATTAATCAACATTTAAATTTAGCACATTAATTCAAATACAGACTAAAGTTATTAATAAATTTATTAAATATTAATTTATAACAAAATTTACTATATTATACAAAAAAATTATGAAATTTGTGCTCATTTTTAATTAGAAAGCCTTATAATTTAATTATTATTTTCAAGTAAAAGATTTTCATAACTCTAATGGTAGTCTTAAGTGTTGTTTATTGTTTATACAAATTCAATGTAGATGTTTGGACTCTTTTCTAATCACCTAATTCATATATGTTATTAATCATATTTTAAATTTAAAACTTTCACTTTATATGGTTATGGGTTTACAAACTCAATTTTAAACTATACTAAACTGATACATATTTGTTAAAAGGGTTTTGAAAATTTTTTGCTTTAATTTTGCTAGTAAAACTTTTTTTGAAAAATGAAAAGGAATTTTAATTATAATTAAAACTAAATCTAATTTACAACGAGTTCATGACTTTAAGTCTACCATTATATAGCAATATGACAAAAAACAAGAATTCCCTAAGTAAGGTAATGTAGCTGTCTGCAAGATAGACAACAACAAGAACCAACTATAGGCACCATCGATGTTTCATCTTCATGGAAAAACTTATTCACCATTTCTAGTTTATGAGGGTCCTTTAACCCTCTAATGTTCCACTATTTGGGGGAAGATTTATAGTATTTGGGATTTGACTTTCTTTTCCTCGTTGATTTCCTTTTTATTGGTTTGGATTGCACGCGAAAATCTCCAAAGATGTCAGGAAAATGGGCTATTGTTAATGGAGTATCACAGTCATGTGTTTCTTCTTAAGAGATGACGACTGTGCTTCTTCTTAAGAGATGACCCATATCTCCTGATTCTCAATTTGTCCAACAGTTGCTAATGAAGTCAGCATGTTAGCCAAATCTATATGACAATGCTTCAAATACTGGGAGGTGAAATCATTCACTCCATTGTCTAGACTCTCCATATTGTCTACACTTGAGTTGTGCAAGAGTTGGTTGTTCCTACGAGATATTTGCAACAACTTGTTCAGAGCTCAAATCAACTAATTGATTACTATTGTCTACAACCTGAAACATTTGTGCATCCGAAACACCATTAACTACATCCATAACACCATTAAGCACGCCCATCGCAACAACACTAATATTTTCATTCGTTGCAAGAAGGTTATCTCTAACAGCCTTAATATGGGTTGTATTAGAAAACTACACCAGTAATAGCAACCATTCCACATTCAACAGCATCGACCACACTATTAACAACTTCTACAACACTACTAATGTTATTATCTACCTCCACTAAGGGTGATTCATAGACAACTCCCCTTTCTTCATTTATTGCACCATTCTTATCATCAACTACACCAAAATCCAATAACTCATCATGCCATCTAGTTTGAACATCTTACCTGTAGGCTTCCAGACTTTGCTATCATTCGTCGGTTTCTAAGGATAGGAGATGGGTATGACAGTCTTCTCCAGTTCACCCTTGTCAGTCAACTGAAGAATGGGAAGTGAATCAGGTAGGGAGGCCTTTTTTGATACTTTGATGCACATTTTAGTATAGCAAAGTTGTTCCATTGTTGCAGCTTGGGAATCTTGACCGCGCGTTGTAACGCTAATCAAAATTAAAATAACTAGAATACTACTGTAGCAGTGGCAAGTCTAGGTCAATCCCACAGAGAGTGTGTGTAAAGTTTATGAAATAAAAATAACTGGTGTTTACACTAAATGGGGGGGTTTTGGATTTTTAAAGATGAAAATAAAATAAAACTAATTAATAAAAACAAATTAAAGAAAACATGCAATAAAATGAAAAATGTGGAGAATTCGGTAGGGACCCGGTTCTTCGGTT
>JANVCQ010000232.1:6645130-6674690 GCA_025531925.1 Erythroxylum plowmanianum
TCAATTAATTCCAATTTACTCACTATAATCCACTTGATCAAAAATTCAAGTCATAAGTCTTTCATATTCTAATCGTATCAAAATTCTAACTCCTATCACACATGTACTTTCATAAACATGTATTATTTCAACTAGGGTATATTTTGGGGTCTTACACTTACCCCCAGAAGAAACCACCTGGGAATATTAGGACCTCCTCTATCGCACTTATCACCTTGAGGGTAAGGTGACCCTTGAACTGCCAGGGAATATTGATAACCAGGCAGCAAAGGGCCACGACAAATTTGAGACCCAATATGAGAAGTTAAGTCAGGAAATGAAGTTCGAGAAAGAACCTCGGGATATGGGTTGTCCTACATGGATCATTAAAAGTCCAAAATAGTTGGAGGATTACATACTATAAAGGCTCTATACAAAGTGGGCTTTTCATGCATAAGTTTTACGTGCATGACTATTTTCAGTCACGTGCATGGTTATTCTTTCATCCTATTATTATTTATGTTAAAGAGGTTAATGGAGTACACATGTTAATTCATGATAGGCTGAGTTGTTATGTGCTTTAAATAGGTGTAATGATTTACAAATAGTAAGATTGGAATACAACAAATTTTTGTTTTCTTTCTCTTTTTTTTTTGGAGGAATCTTTGACCTCAAAAATAGAGAAAACACTTGCCATAAGATATAATCAAATAGCGTAAAATTTATAAAGAAACAATCTCAAAAGAAAATGTTGGAAGAGAATAATTGTCGAAAAAAGATTTTATTTTATGAAAATTGCAGGTTATATTTATAATAAATTAAAACTTTAAAAATTTGATTAATATAATTTACAATTCTAAATAACATTAAAAATTGAGTAAAATTTTAAATTTTAAATATAATTTATTCAACAAATTTAAAGATGGTTTATATAAAAGAATGATCTCATAATTTAATGTTTTAAAGTTTTTTTAGAAGATACGAATTCTTTATATGTAAACAATGTCTTCTTGTTTTAAATAGAGATTGATGAAATTTTAATATGGTATAAAAGTTAATCTTAGTTTGACATTTGATGAATATTTGTACATGTCTAATTCTGTAAATTTCATGCACCATATGATTATTATTAAGGTTAAAAGAGATGTATAAATGTGTTAAATTCACAAATTGACTAGAAATAAGAACTGATTTTTTTTTTTTTGGGTCAAAAACTAAGAACTGAGATTGACTTACATAAAAGAATAATCTTGTACTCCTACACCTTAAAATTTTAGGTAAAGCATAATGTTATATATATGAATCATTATGTTTTCTCGTAAACAGAGAGAAGATTTGACAAGAGCATTTCCATTAAGGATGTTACTCTTGTAATTGATAGTCATGAACTTAGAAGCTATAAATATCTCTGCAAGTTTATAGTGTTATAGTTTCTAGAAGGTAAAAGATTTAATCTGCCTCCTAATATGTCACATAAAGTCTAAGATAACTCCTACTATTATCTCTAATATTAATTTGCACTTTATGTCTCCATCACAACAATGCTGACTCATGAGTCATGGCATGTCAGTTTTGCAATTTTGATCACACGGATGCTTGTTATGAAAATTTTAAGGCAAAAAGTGCAATTCACCTAATGTTTCACATAAGGTCTAAAAACCTCATGTCATTATCTCTAGTACAAATTTGCACCATAACATTTACAAAATGACACATTTTGGACTCTCAAACTTAACTCTATTATGTTTCCGTTATATCTCTGTCACAACACTATTAACCCATGACACGTGACATGCTAACTATGTAATTATTAATTATAATGTAAATTTAGATACTACAATTAATAATTAACTGGAATCATGCCTACTGACTTCAAGTTGGATCTGTAGGACTTGAGTCTATGTATTGTCTCTATTTATAAATATCATTTATCTCTACAAGCAAAGAAAGTAGGAAAAATTATGTTGCTATGTAAATTTGATTACAAAAATTGCCTTGTATCGTATCTATTATTAGATAATATTGATACTTTTGATTTTTTTGTTAATTATACATTATTGAAAAATACTTGATTTTGAATTATTTTCTTATAATCTTTAAGAAAGGTGTTACGGGAAAAGTTGATAAAGAAATAACTTCGTTTTAATATTAAGTTCGAGAAATAAAACGTTCAAAATAACGCGGTTTTAGAAAACTTCCTCAAATGATGTTGTCTTGGACGACATGAGTCCGAGTTTGGACATTCGAACTGTTGTCGCGTGTAATAATATACCTGAGAGAGAGATCCAAACACGCTGACCAGGGTAACTTACTTTTCCTGGAAAAGTCTTAACTCCCATTCAGATCTTTAGAAATGCATTTCAATTTCCGATTAATCTTTTTCTCTTCCCAGCTTTCTACAATTGTTCCAATATTTCCATGATTTGGAAAACAAAGACTTGAAAGCAACTAAGATTTGGTTTGTTTTGGATTGGAACTTACCATCCATGACGGTTGGTCCGGTTCTCTTGAATAGTCATCAAACATTTATGTTTCATAGATCAGGCTCGAACCTATTTTCTGCTTCTTAAGACAAAGTCATTTCATGGGATTGGTTTGTTACAGTCCCCTTTAGACAATACGTGAATATCAGTAGGTCTGAGAATCAATGCAGCTGTTAATTTGGTGTTCCAATTATAGAGGTAACAAGCAAATGAGTTTAGATTATCTGTTTTGGCTACTCTCTACTTATTCTGTTTTGAGCATCCGTCCATTTAGTTTATACGTATCTCATTTATTTGGAAACTGTACGATAAATGCTCATAAATCAGTATAAGAGTAGAATAATAAGAACATGTGATGCGTTAATCAGGCACGTACAGTTTCCAACTCCAGGTTTATAATAGCTCGTCCTTTGAGAACTGTGAGCAAAAGAAGATCGAGTCAGAGTTCTAAATTGATAAGTGCAAGTAACATAGGAGCTGAAAATCCTTGGGAGGGCTTTTTATTTTTTTGCCGCGAGGTAGATATTTTCACTCACTTGTCTACTGTGTATTGGCTTTGTGTGGAAAAGTTTGAGCAAATAGGTTTAAGAGTAAAGGATAAGGCCAGGTCACGGGTGAGCTCCTGAATCTCAGGTAATCAGCCTAGTTGGGATGGGACAAGGGTTGATTAGCTTATAATAAAATAAATATTTTATCATATATTGCAATGTCAAATTATTTTTTTAAATTTTCTAATAATATTTATTTTTAATATTAAAAATATTTAAAAATAATAAATATTGGCATCCGGATCGGAATGATGAGATCAGGACCGTGTGATTAATCCCACAACTTATTAAACACGAGACAGAAACGGAGCACGTGGATGGGACACCTGATTGTGCAAGTGTTTTTAGCTACAAAAGAACCTCAAAAAGTGTCCAAACTCCAAAGTCCAAACTATCCGACAAAAGAACACAAACCCAAATTCCGCGAGAAGAAGATCACTGGGAATGGAAAAGCCACCTTCAGAACAAAAAACGGCGCCGTTTCCTTTCTTTTTCAAGCATAAAAAGTTGCAACTTCGCTTCGTCTCATTGCTCTCACTCCAGTAAATATCTATCTCCTGCACCTGATGTCATAAAAGGAAAGAGAAATGTCTTCTCTCTCACTTTTTTGGTCAGACTTGAGACTCAGAGACTGATCGCTACTCGCTAGTAATATCTAAGCTGAACTTGGAACCGACTGTCTCCACTCTCTCCAAGTGACCGATTCTCGGGTTTTCACGTTTTCGCTGATTTATCCGTCGGTGGCTGTAAACGAAGACGGTTTGTAAGCTCTCACCTTCAGAAACGGAGATGGATCGGAATCCGGCGATCACTGCGGTACCCGGCATGGATATGCCAATCATGCATGACAGTGACCGGTACGATTTTGTCAGAGATATCGGCTCTGGTAACTTCGGCGTGGCCAGGCTTATGAGAGATAAAGTAACCAAAGACCTTGTTGCTGTCAAGTACATTCAGAGAGGCGATAAGGTCTGCTTTTTCGTTACAGTTTTTTTGCTTCATTTTTTTATGGAGAACTTTTTCTTACGCGGGTTAACGAATTTATTGTATGGATTGGAGTTAATATCTGCTCCGCTCATTAATGGAGGTCGAAGTTGACTTGTAGACAGTTTAATTAGTTCGCTTAGAAATTGCTATTTAATTTCCAAGTAATTATGGTCGGGGAAATCTGTAATTATTGACTTCAAGTTTAGAAATGATGTGTGAGCAGTTGGATGGTTTTCCTCTTTTGTAATTTTCTTTAAAGAATATAAACTCGGGGTTTTGATGGTTGAGATGTATAATTCTTCTATTGGTAATTCGGTTGCGAGTTTTCTTGCGCTTTTATTCTAGTTGTGTTTGAATGCCTAAAACTCTGAAGTGTCGCGTTTGTTGTTGTTTTAGCTTGTAATAAGTTTTCAGCTGGGGGTTAATGTTATTGTTGAATGCTGATAGATTGCTTATCTTGGGTTTTTGTTGCAGATTGATGAGAATGTTAAAAGAGAAATCATTAATCATAGATCGCTTAGGCATCCGAACATTGTAAGATTTAAGGAGGTCAGTTTCTTTATGACGATTTAGGATCTTTTTTTATGCACAAATGGTCTTGAATTTCCAGGTTACTATACTTTATATCTACTCAGGTCATTTTAACACCAACCCATTTGGCAATTGTAATGGAATATGCATCCGGAGGGGAGCTATTTGAGCGAATATGCAATGCTGGACGCTTCAGTGAGGATGAGGTTTGTGTTTCAATTTCACGAGCACAAATTTCCCTTGTCTCTTTTCCACAATTTGTTTGAATCTGGATTTTGGCTCAGGCACGGTTCTTCTTTCAACAACTTATATCTGGAGTGAGCTATTGTCATGCCATGGTACCTTAGACTGCTCTGTTTTTCTTCCCTTATGTGCTGATGCCAGCTGGCTTGTTTGAATAGTTGATTTGTTTTTTATGTTTGCTTGTTGATGAAGCAAGTGTGTCACCGTGATTTGAAGTTGGAAAACACTTTGTTGGATGGAAGCCCAGCTCCTCGGTTGAAGATATGCGATTTTGGGTACTCAAAGGTAGTACTTGTTTCTTGAAAGTTACAATTTCTGGTGATGCCACTGGACATATTTTATTTTTAATTTGAAATAGATTGAGAACAATTCATTTCCAATTACATAGGTCTTGACATGAAAAAAATGGTTGGGTGGGGAAGTTCCAACTGAGTTGGTTCTGGAGTATGTATGGTGATTCTTTGGTTACTTCCTGTGCATGGACTCACTCTTCTATCAATATTTTTGCTTCTTAGCTTTCTAATGTTTTGTTCTTGATGAGGCTAACTAATTTCAAGCTTTAGCTTATTTGTATCATGGTAGAATCTTGGTTTATTTGTTGATTTGACCCTTACTTCTTTCTCTTGTGTCTGCGTGGATAATTTGTTAGTCTTCAGTGCTTCATTCACAACCAAAATCAACAGTGGGAACACCTGCATACATTGCTCCAGAAGTGTTATTGAAGCAAGAGTATGATGGCAAGGTAACTTCTTTAGATCATGCTTATTCTGAATTTGAAATTTGGCTGATGTAGTGTACCCCTTTGACTCTGAAAGAGATATGCATTTAACTGGTTAAGAATCTGGAATGAGAGGTCACATTCCCGTACATCCCCAGGAATCCTGCACTTGGCATGAAACAAACAGCTTGTTTCATCTTCATGTCCAAGGACTGTCTTTGTGCAATAATAATACTTTGTTAATGACTTGATCCCGATAGGCTAATATTGAATCAAAATTTTACTTAACATGGATTTTGTGGATTGTTAGATGAGTGAAGTGCTGATATCCTGTCATGATACCAGATTGCAGATGTGTGGTCATGTGGGGTAACCTTGTACGTGATGCTGGTTGGAGCATATCCTTTTGAGGATCCTGATGGGCCAAAGGATTTCCGGAAAACAATACAGGTACATTATTTTTTTCTGTTTGCCGTTAATACCTCGTCTTATAGACATTGTATATACAAGAAAATGTTCTTGTCTATCCCATGCAGAGAATTCTTGGTGTCCAGTATTCTATTCCAGACATTGTTCAGATATCTCCTGAGTGTCGCCATCTGATTTCAAGAATTTTTGTTGCTGATCCTGCAGCTGTAAGTTAGCCTACATATCAGGAGTTTTTAACTTATTCGAAAGATAAATCTGGAATTGTTTGGAGAACTAAGTGGAAAATAAGATACTAAAGTGGAACTTTCTACCCCAAAGTCTGACGCCAAACTTCTTGGATATCTTGTGCATATTTAATGACTCCACTAAGATTCTACTTTGTTGTGCAATGGTGTGATTAAAGGCTCCTTATTTTGGATTTTGGATATTTGGTGATACAGAGAATCAGCATTCCGGAAATCAAGAACCATGAATGGTTTTTGAAGAATCTTCCAGCAGATCTGATGGACGAAATGACAATGGGAAACCAGTTTGAAGAGCCTGATCAACCGATACAAAGCCTTGATGAGATAATGCAGATAATTTCTGAGGCTACAATACCATCTGCTGGGGCATTTGGCATCAACCATTACATGATGGATACTCTGGACATGGATGATGACATGGAAGACTTGGATTCTGAATCTGAACTTGATATTGATAGTAGCGGAGAGGTTGTTTATGCATTGTGACGATAGCTTGGCTATATGAGATGTAGTACTCTGGGCATATGGAGGAATCAAGGTCATGGTCAGAAGAATGTCTGACAGACTGGGGTATGTTATATAGGCAGCAAAATAGGAAATTTCCATATATGCTCTTCAACGTTGTGTCACAGTATGAACCTTTTATATCTTGCTGTGTGAAGAGTTGGTAACTGTTGCAAATTATCAGAACCATGTATCCACCACGTTGGATATGGTTCCAAATATTGGTTGTCATTTTTGTACTTGTACCATGATTTATGTTGTATGTTTTGTTTCGGCAAGTATGTATCTCCCATACTGTGGTGCGCGCAACTTTTTCTGCATCTGGCTTCTTCTATTTGTTACTCTTGACATGCAACTGATATTTTCTGTTGGACTTTTTTTTCACCCTTTTCCAATATTTTTCTTAACCATACTTCTTTAACGTCATTATGAAAGATAATTCTTTTGGCGCAGTAATTCCCCTTTTGTTAATTCTTTTACTTCGTTTTCATGTTGATACTGCAAGCTCGATCCTCGCTGACAAGATAATTCAGTCAACAACTCAAGTTCTTCATCCAAATCATGGTTCCAAGCATCGGGTGGTGCAGGTTAGGTGAATGCTTCACTTTGTCTTGTCCTGATTCCTGATGCATTTGTTAATATCAAAGTTATACGAAGTCTGGCTGGTCATTGATGCGTGAACTTTTCTCCTTCCCGTTTCTTCTGAGTCCCATGTTTTTTTTCAACTCTCCTGTGACTATTTCTACCCGTATTTGTCTTATTATCATGGAATCTCAAGTTTGTTCAAGATAAAACAGTTTTAGAATTGTTAAATTTTCACATTAACTAGGAGCAAAGTAATCATGCTACTCGAGACATCCCAATGGTCTTAAAAACTAAGACAATATCTAAGGAATTTGCAATTGGAGACCATCCTGTGAATCAAGAAATCAACTTTCCAATGGAATTTGGTCTCGGCTGACAATTCCATTTACCAAGCTTCACTTATGGAATGAAGCTTGACCCTTGTTTAAAGCCAGTGCAAGTTGACATCCTCCTTGACTATTTCTATTTTTAACCCATCGAAGGCCTTCCATAAGCTAGCTGTCTCTTCATCACATATCACCTTCTCCAAATGCTTAAGATGCACCGATTGTGGCAGCTGAAAATTGTTTGAGCATCCCACCATGTACAATGTTCTCAATTTCGGTAGTTTACCTATTTGATCAGGTAGCGTTTTGATTGCCAAACATTCTGATATGTCAAGAACTCTCAACTCGAAGAGGTCTCCAATTGTGCTTGGCAACTCTGACAATGCAATGCAGGAACTTAGCCTTAGAACTTCTAAAGCAACCCAGCTACTGATTTCTTTTGGCAGTGTAGTCAACTTAGGACAGTTGGTGATGCTAAGTTTCTTTAACCTGGCAAGAAGACACAGCTCAACAGGCAATACTGTCAGGTTGTAGGAGTAGTCAATATCTATCTCCTCTAGGTTTGCCAATGAGTCTGGCAACCGGAAGGTAGAAGTAGTGAAAGCTTGACCTATTGTACACATGACCAAGGTCAACTTTCGTAGACTAGGCAGATTCATGGATGTAAAGCTGAAGGGAGGTAATATAACCTTCTCCATTCTGATTCTTTTGAGGAGGAAGAGATGACGAGGATTTTCAAAGTTGCTCAATTCAGCAGGGAAGAAACCGTAGTTTATCAGAACTATAACCTTTATGCTGATTGATTCCAATATAAAATCTGGTAAAGTATAGTTCTTCGTGCGAAAATTTAGGACCAAAGCTTCAAGTTTGGGTACTTCCATCATGCACGATTTGGACGGGAACTTATCATCTGCAGAGAATTTTTGTATTGTCAAGTTGGGAAAACAAAAAAGAGAAAAGCAGTACAGGCCAGTAACTTTCTCTGTAAAGGAGATTGGGACAGAGAATTCACTACCAGAGAAGATGGACAGCAGGCGGGCCTTAAGACTCAGCTGCCTGCCTTCAGTTAACCAGTCAGGCAAATTGTTTCCGATGATATCTACAGTTACTCTCTCCCTGTTCTCGATTGGTTCCAGGTTGCTTAGATGAATAGCTAGCTCTCTAAGCAGATCATGTTGCGTGACAAAATACTGACTGTAGCTGCCACCCAGGTCTTTCCTGTAAAAGATTAAAATGGTTGGTCAGGCAAGGCCTTTTCCATGAAACGTGAACTATATGATTCATTAACCCTTAGGCACTACCAATCTTTGCTTGTTTCAATTGGAATGAGCACTAACACCTGCCTACCTTTTGATAATAAGATCCAGCAGGTTCCCGGAGGAGAGTTCCCAAAGGGTGGCAATCGCACGCATGCCTTCATCGTCTTGTCCATACAATTCTGCCCATATATCAATTAGACAAGTAACAGGAATTCTTTGATCTTCAGGGAAGGAACATAGGTCCATGAAACACTCCTTCACTTTAACCCTTTTATCCAAGGCATCCAAACTGCCTTTCAAACAATTAATCAAATCATCATATTCAAAAATAGAACCAGTTTTAGACAGTTGTATCTCTCTGAGTTGCCACACTTCTTTAGGCTCTCCGCAAAGAGACCGACCGACCACATTGAGAGCCATCGGAAATCCTTTACATCCTTTAACAATCTACAATAAAAGCCCACAAGTACGTCAGCCATTTTAAGTCACACGATGATAGCGGTTTTCTTTTTGGTAATTCCTAACCGTATTCATCTTTCTGAAAGATAAATAAGAAATTGTTTTAATCATATGCATCTGTCAAGATCATGCATGCAGACACGTCTTATGTTAAGAAGAAAATAACACGAGTACTCCCAATTCAGCTCATTTCAGATCATTCTAAGCATCAGATCTCCGTTGCAGCCTTATATGAGGTATAGAATTGGCAATGGAAAGATTGCTGACTTCTAGTTTGATAATTGAGATACAATAGGGCCATTATATACCATGGAAGACATTCAATCACTCAAGGCTATTGTTCCTCCCAACACCAAAGTCAAATCCATCATCTTGAATGGTTCCTGTTCATGACCTTTTCATTCTTCTAGAGACTTTCAGAATATCATCTGTAACTGTTCTTACTATTCTCTTAATAACAACTCTGAAGATTGCTTACGCAGCTGGCTAGGGAACATGTCTCTGCAATTTACAACTGCATCATGCAAGAGGGGAACCTAGAGAGAAATATTAGATACAATTTTGTACGGGATAGCTGGTTAGTTCCTTCACACTCCTCTATACTCTGTTTGGCAACTTCTATGAGGCTTGCTACTATAGATTGACTCAAAGTTTCAATTGATTCCAAGGTTTACGTAAAATGTGGTAAGGGGAATGAATCACACAAATCATCTTTTTTTCAACTGTGAATACTCAGCTTATCTTTGGAACAAGCTCAGCTTATTTAATCTTCAATGTCCTTATAATGACTGGTAAACAATTTTGGCTGCACAAGTTAAAACATGCAGTAGAGGGGACAAGAAGATCTTCAAATTGGCCTTTGGAATCATAGTGCGCCATATATGAAGAGAAAGAAATATCAAACTACATCAGGCCAAGTTGTTAAGACACAAATTCAAGCTGGACCAGCTTCTACCTGAAGTTTCGAGTGACAATTCTGGCAAGGAGAAGACTTAGAACACTTCAACTCTGTACCTGTCCTTGATTATGTAAATCAAAGGAATCTTAAGCTGCGTGTTGGAAGCTCTTAGGCAGGCCTTAAGTCAGGGTTTATCAAAGATACTACGAAACATATATTGGTTAAACTTTTCTCAATGTTTGTTAAGTGTACATTACACTATTTCACTTTTGAATTAATCAATTACTTGTTTACCTTACAAAAAGGGAAACTAACAGGAGTACAGAACCTTCATCATTTGAGTGTGATTGCATACCTTGTCCACAATTTCATCTGCAATTTCAGAATTCTGATTTGGCAAAGATGCTGACCTCCGGAAAAGGATCATGGCATTTTCATCATTCAATGGTTTTAACTTGTAAGTGCAATCAAATCTAGGAAAATGAGACCTTGACGTCACCAAAACCTTGTAACCTGGGATTTTGATGTTGAACTTATCAATAAGAGATACTGATTCTGGCCAAACATCATCTAGGACTAACAATATAGGATCTGGCCCTATACTCCTCAAAAATTGGTCCAAGTGGTTGACAACATCTTCTTGGCTTTGAAACCCAGGGACCTGGTAGCCCTTTTGCTGGAACAATCTCTGTACAAGGCCCTCCATGGTGGGATTTCTCGAAACAACAACAAAGAAGATGTTATCTTGAAACTTCTCTGCTCAAATTAGAGAGAAGAAAAACTATGTCAGGGGGCTAGTAAATATCTGTAATCTATATGCAAAGCAAACGCATGTACTGGAGGCAATCACGCGAACATCGAACATGAACATAAAAGAGTTACTATCCTGAGGTACTGGAATTTGATTGAGAAAAAAAGGCAATGAAGCATGAGGTTCCATCCCAATACATTTAAAATTGACACACGGTTCAGCAGAAATGCTTACTAGCCAATGGATCTGGTGGAACCTATATAGTTTAATCATTTCCATAAGAACTGGACTATTGCAGAAGAAAAGTTATATCTATTTTACCTTGAACTACCTTGTCATGGCAAAATAATTTAGCCAACGTGGTCTTCCCACAGCCTGGTGGAGCAGATAATACGAGTGTCGAAACCTCGTCTTTGAACAGCATCATCTTCAACTCCCACAGGGGTACTTCCATTCCCACAAAATCCTCTGGAGGCCCTGGGATTGCGTATGAACGGCTAAAACCTTTGAACCCACCGATCCCTGTGTTCAAAATCAATCGTTTCAGGTCAGCATGCATATCTTTTACCTCGAAGAGAGTTTCTGTAACGTCCCTTGCTTGTTGAGCGTCCACAACAATAGTAAAGAAGGTCTTGAGCGATTCCTCAAAGTCTCGAAGCTTGTCTGTGAATTTGGGCTTTTTCCAGTTGGCGTACCACCGCACTTTTGAGCATTCAAGAAGAAGCTTCTTTCCCTCCATGATACGTTCCATAAGCTCTTCCGTCTCGTCCTTTCTACGATGCAAAACTTTGTTCCATTTACTTGTCTCTTCCACCACAGGAATTATGCATCCAACAATGGATTCTATCCGATCAAGTGTAGGCTTGAACATGGCAGCCTTTTTTTTAGCGCTTAGAATTGCTTTCATCACCTCTCCAAACGCTGTTCCTATAGCAGCCCCTCCAAGTAAAGACGCTGCCATTACAAGCTTCTTTGCAGATCGATTTCCAAATTAACTCTTCTGACAAATGAGTTGCGTAGGAATGCAAAGTTAGACAAGGGCTGAGAGTGGATAGAGGAACCACGCAAGGTGGAATATTATATATACTTTACAAAAGCCAAGGAATCGTCTCTCTCTTTATGCTTGGCGAAGACTCAGTATGAAGACTCAGTATGAAGGAAAACAACTGTGATCGTTATGGGAACCTTCCTTGTGAAGCAGGACCTGCCTCTGACAGGTCTTGGCCATGTTAGGGCCTCAGATGTTCCTGACCCAGTTTACGCGTAGAAAGGACATTACTTTAGTACCGATTACAGAATGAAAAGAATCTTGTCGCTATGCAAATTTTCGGAATACCGTTAATTAGATGTGACTTTGTGTCTCTGCTGAAGATGATATTTATCAAATTGATTCACAATTTTCAATTGAAAATTATAATACGATACGTGAATCATTGGTATGTGGAGCTTTGGTGACATTTTAAAATTTTTTACTTGCGAAATATATGATTTGATATAATTTAATTTCGTAAGAATATTTTTAATGTTTGATAATTCAAAAAAGTATAGAATTAATAAATTACTATATGATTTAAGAATTGGACTTTCAATCCCATAATCCGCAGCATTCATCTGCTGCTTACTAAGAATTGGACTGTCGTCATCGACATATTTATCGAGAGAGCAACAGATGCGCTGACTGGATGGTTAATTATGCTGGACAGTTGGCCAACAGAGTTACTTATTTTGATACCACATCCATAAGGTGCCACTTGATCCTTTTAGAGGATTTATTGGGAACCTGTTTTCCTCGGTTTGTTATGTAGCTTGTATTGTTTGCTTTCCTTTTATCCCAAAAAAAAAAAGTTGTATTTGCCTCGGTATGATTTCATTAAAACATTGCATAAACATGCATTCTTTCCTTGACGTGTATTATGCACATACAATTGCTCTTTGATTCGCTTGTGTTTTGGGTTACTTCTTTATCCCAATCGGAATCCTGTCGCGATACTCTTCCTGGCTAGAGTCCCAGCCGTCGTCTTCTCTCTTTGTTTCTCAGAACCATTATTTATATGTCCTCACCACCGACCATCTACCCATTTCTCGACCTTTATGTAATAGAGTGTGTTTCTTTGTTATGTTTTTCTACGTATAGTCGTGTATTATCTTTACAGAAGTTAAGATTGTTGTGTGCCTTTGTTTTCGATTTGCAGGTGAATCGCGAGAGGCCTCCATTTTCGTTTGACTCTGTATAGTGGGAGGAAATTTTCTTTTGCCTTCAGTTTTCTCACTAGCTGAAACAATCTCTTTTCCGATACGAACAATTTCGTCCTCCTTGCTGAATTTGAACACGCCTGGGACTGGCCACCGCACACGATTGTCGTTTCATCACAAAGAAATTCAAAACGATAATGGTTTTTCGATTTTGCGCTTTCTGTTCAGCATTTTTACACGATCACTTTCTCTCTCTCCCTCCTCCTTCTTCTCAAGGCCTGGCCCGGAAAAAAAAAAGCTCCACTAAATTAACAATAAATAAATGTCTAAATTTAAAAGCATATTTTTATTATTAAATTTAATATCTATATATAAGTGACCCAATTTAGAAATTCACATGCTTAATAAAATATTAAGTAATCATAACATCTGTTAATAATATCTTGCAAAATTTCAGTAGCAATAAATCACTAAAAATAGTAACAGTAACAACAAAATAGCAATAGCAGTAATCAAACAGCAAAACACTAAGAGAATAACACTAATAAACACACAGATGATGATTTATAAAAAATAATTTTTCTATTCATTTTTTATGCAAAACCATTAATAATATTATTAAAATCAATAACGCCCAACATATTCTTCTCGATAAATAAAATAGCTAAATCATTCAACCTATTACGGTCTTACTTAATTATCAAATAATTTTTATTTAATTATCAAATGCATCCAACTATTTACAGTCTTATTTAATTATTAAATAATTATTATTATTATTTAATTATCATAACATGTTTAATAGAATCAGACAAATTTTATAATAAATGAAACCGTTTATGTAATATTTGAATTAAGTAACTTAAATTATTTGATTTAGTCATATTATCACTAAACTTATGTAAACCTCTATAAGAACATAAATCCAACAATTATTATATTACTTGTGACAAAGTATAATGAAAATTATAATTACAAAAATTAAATTATTTATTAATGTTTAATTATATTTTTATAAATAATAAGTAATCTAAAAAAGGAGAAATAAAAATAAACACAGTATCATTTAATATTAATGTTATGATTTAAAATGTTAATATAATGTCGACGTTAATGACAAATTATAAATTAATTATAATATATTCAAATATTTAATAAGCTAAAATACATTAAAATAAAAAACTTTACCTTTAAATTATCACTCAGAACTCATAAAACAAAATTGTAAAAATTTTGTACTGTTAATTTTTGAGTTGAAGTATCTTAGATTCATATGTTGATGAAAATAAAAAAAAATTAGAGTATAAGAAATATACTCAAATGCTTCAAAGGTATTATTTATAAATTTAACTAGTTAACATTATATAGCTAATAAAGGAAACTATTTAGCTTCCAAGATTAAATAATGTTAACCTTCTCGGTAAGTTATTTATTAGTTAATGTTAACCTTCTCTTCTCCTCTGACTGATAACTATGGATTTACTACCCTTCTAACTGAAAAAGTGTCAAAAAAATGCTGCTGAAATACATTAAAGATAGGCCGTAGGCAGGTGCCCTGTCTGCCGTTGCCCAGGGTTGGCACTTCTCCTTCTTCTTTATGGCTCTTTGGTTTTCTTTTTTGTTCTTATTTTTGGTAGCTCATTCAGATCTACTTTCCTTTGCTTTTCATACACAAATCTCGCTTAGATTTTATTTTACTTGTATCAACTGTTTATCCATTATTGATAAGAATATAAAATTCTGGGTTTAATTTACTATGCTACAAATATTTTGGTTTCTTAGTTCTAGGTTTTGTCCTGTACCTACCTTATGACATTTTCTTTTTCTCTGTTTTCCTTTCTACTGGTTATATGAGTGAGTGCCTGATTATTTCAGCTTTTAGAGGTTAAATGAGCACTTTTTTCATCGCAAAAATTATTTTTAAGAAAAATGAATGTTTGACTATAAAATTCAAAAGCATTTTTTTTCATAGAAATTATTTTTTTGGAAGCTAAAATACAGCTTTTTAGAAGCTCAAATTTGGATCTTTTTCAAAAAGTATTTTTTCAGGAAAAATTTTCAAATCAATTAATGAATCTATTTTTTAGTCTCCTTTACCCTTACGTTTTTACACATAATTTTCATAATACTCACAAACACATTTTCACGTTTATTTTGATATTTATATAATATTATTTGTCTTTTTTATATGTTTTAATATTTATTTTTGATATTAGTTTGACTTATATTATAATTCATATAAAAGATTTGGTTAGATATATTTTCATTTATGTTTCGTATGGTTTAAAATTATATAATAATTAATATTATGCGTTACATATTGTTTAATATATTTTAAATAATATTTATATGCATAAATAATTTTTATTACAAAATAAAATATAGTTAAAATTAAAAGTACTTTTTATTTTTATATTGTCAAACAGTCTATTGTATGAATTTCTTTCAAAAAAGCTCTTTTTTAAATGACAGTTAAATAATCAACTGATTTCTTAGAAAATCTCTTGCTAGAAAAGCTTTATTGACAAAAGCTCTACTGATATAAGCTCATCTCTTTTATATAGATATAATATAAGTAAAACTAGTATCAAAAATAAATATTAAAATATATAAAAATCAAATAATATTATATAAATCTCAAAATAAACGTGAAGATGTGTTTGTAGAAATTCTGAGAATTAAGTGTAAAACATAAAGGTAAATGAGACTAAAAAATAAGCTCATTAATTGATCTGAAAAATCTATATGAAAAAGTACTTTTTTGAAAAACTTCAAATTTAGCTTCTCAAAAAGTTGTATTTTAGCTTCCAGAAAAGCCAATTGTAAAAAAAAATATTTTTAGATTTTAAAACCAAACATTCAGTTTTTTTAAAAATAGTTTTTGCGATGGAAAAAAGTGCTTATTCACCCTCCAAAAGCTGAATCAAACAAGCACTTATGTCTCCCCACTAGTACCCTCAACCTCAACCGGCCGTTGGTTTGGTTTCTTTTCTTCCAAAGTACTTTAGTCTTACCTTTATTACTTTTATATTATCCTAGGCCTATGGGCCGTGAGTTAGAATCAGTGGCATTTACTAGTGATGGAGCAACAACAATTCCTCTAGTGAGCTTCGGTTATAGGAGTAATAAGATGCCGACAAACGGATACGTTCTTGAAATATTGGAAATCTCATAAGGAAGTTCCTAAAATTAGTGGAGATTTTAGGCAAGTATAAGATTTATATAGTGTGTATTCAGGAAACAAAGTGGTCAAGGGCTAAAGTACAAGAGATTCGTGGATTCAAATTGTAATATTCAAGAGGTCCAGGACGAAAGAATGAGGTATGTATCTTAGTTGTTAAGGACCCTATAAGTCATGTTGTGGAGATAAAGAGGTCAAATGATAAGATTATGGTTGTTAAGATTGTGGTGAGTAGTGTTGGTATGTGCATATATACCTCAAGCAGGTCTAAATGAATAATAGAAACGGGAGTTCTAGGAGGATTTAGATGAGGTGATCTGACAGATCCTTACTAATGAGAAACTTATTTTAGGAGGAGGATTTAATGATCATATAGGAGCAACATTAGATGGATATCTATGGTCCTACGAGGGTTTCGGGTACTAATGCTGGCAGGATTGCTTTATTGGACATGGCAGTAGCATTTGAGTTAATGATAGTCAATTCTTTATTCAAGAAGAATTAGGAAATTTTGGTGGCTTATAAGAGTAGAACCATGAAAGCTCAAATTTATTATTTCCTTATAATAGGGAGTGATCAAATTAGGTACAAGGATTATAAGGTGTTTCAAAAAGCATGCTTAGCAACTTAGCATAGACTGCTAGTTGTGGATCTTGAAATTAAGGGATAGAGGAAGGAAAAAAAATATTAGGAGGCGTATTAAAGTTAGATGATGGAATCTGTAAGGAGACAAGATGAAACAATTTAAGAAAATAGTAAATTGGAAGGAGATGCTAATCTTGGAAGTTTCTAGAGGGTCGAGGGGTAGTAAGATAGAATCATGGAGGTGGAATGAAGAAGTATGATAAAAGGTTAAGGCTTAAAATAAAACATATATATATTAGAGAGTACCATAAATGCAGATAGAGAAGCTAAGCGAGAAAGGTATAAACTAGCAAGGAAAGATGCTAAGAAGGCAATCTCAGTGGTTAAAGGTGAAGTTTACGAAAATTTGTATAGGAGATTAGATACTAAAAAGGGAGAAAAGGACCTTTTTAAGTTGACAAAAGTTAGGGAATAGATAACGTGAGACAAAAATCGAGTTCGATGTATAAGAGATGAAGCAAGGTAGGTGCTTATGAAGGAAAAGGACAAAAAGTGTATATGACAAAGGTACTTCTATAGCATATTTAATGAAGGCGTGGAGGCAGATATCTCTTTAGGTGACTTCAAAAAGTTTGAGGGATTTTGTAACATTTCTCGATGTAAGCATGTCACAAGAGAGGAAATTAAAAAAGTTTTGAGGGAAATGAAGAGTGAAAGGACAGTAGGATCGGATGAGATACTCATACAGGTATAAAAGAGCCTAGACATTGAAGGCATTAATTGGCTAGTCATGCTTTTTAATGGGATCCTTGAGTCTACCAAGACGTAAGATAAATGGAGACTGAGTTTGTTAATTCCTTTATATAAGTACAAAGGAGACATCCAAAACTATAGCAACTATAGAGACATTAAACTACTTAGTCCACAACAAAAGCTTTACATCTCCTTAGAATAGTAATGGAATACTACAGGAAAAGATAGAGAGATTTGCACATGATTTTTATTAATCTAGAGAAGGCACATGATAGAATTCCTAGGGAAATCTTGTGGAGGTGTTTGGAGGTGAACGAAGTTCTTATGACATACATAAGGGCCATTAGAGATATGTATAAAGGGGTAATAACTAGATAAAGACAATAGAAGGAGATGTTGAGAATTTTTCTATTGATATTGGGTTAAACCAAGGCTTTGCATTAAGCTCTTTTTTGTTTACCAAGAATATTCAAGGAGATATGTCTTAATGTATGTTGTTTGTTGACGATATTGTCTTAGTAGATGAAATAATAGAGGGGGTCAATGTCAAGCTAAAATGTTAGAGAGAAACATTAGAATCGAAAGGATCTAAAGTGAGCAGGACTAAGATTGAATACTTAGAATGTAATTTTTCGGGCCATCAGGTGAATACTGGAGTAGAGGTAAAGATTGGATCAAAGTTATATCACAAAAGGAGTGTTTTAAATAATTAGGGTCTATCATCCAAAGCAATGGAGAGATCGATGAAGATATAGTCCATCGTATTAGATCAGGATGACTCAAATAGAGAAGTTTATGTGACAAGAAGATACCACTCAAGCTCAAAGGTAAATTATATCGATTAAAGATTAGGCCAGCCATGCTATATGGGGTGAAATGTTAGCTCATCAAACAAATACATAATAATAAGCTTTTGATGACGAAGATGAGGATGCTCCAGTGGATGTGTAACCTTACTAAAAGAAATAAGATAAAAAATCAAATGGCTAGAGGCAAATTAAAAGTGGTTGATATAAATGAAAAATTAAGAGAGGCATGTCTTAGATGGTTCGGAAATGTTAAGTAGAGACATTCCGACGTTCCAGTGAGAAGATGCGAGAAAATAATACTCAAGAATTGTAATAGGAGAAAAGGAAGCCCTAAAATAAAATAGGAGGAAGTGATCAAGAATGATATGGATAGGTTAGATCTTATAGAGGATTTGGCCCAAAATAGAAAGCTTTGACGTACGAGGATAGAGGTGAAGGGTCTCTATTGAAAGAGGACATTCGCTTTCGTGTAGGTTACCAAAAACTTGTGTCCTTTACATTCATTGTGTAGTATGTTACTTCTAGGGTGTATAGCTTAGATTGGTTCCTATGTAGCGTAATTAAGGTGTTGACAAACACGATCAAAGTTTTTCATGTACGGGTATTTCATGATTCTTTTCTGGTATGTATTTTACTTAACGTTTATTGCAATTCCTATATATATTCTACAGTTACGTTATTTTGTGTTATATTTATTACTCTCGTTTGAGGTTTCTCTTTAGTATTTATTTTCATTGTGTTGTATTTTTTATTTAGTTGTTTTTCATACCTTTTATGTTTATTTGATTTATTGATTTATTTTACCTTATTTATCTTATATGTATGCACATCCATGTTTATTGTAAGTTCTTCACGACATATTGCATGTGGGTCTACCAGAAATAACCTCTATATTATGTAGGGGTAAGTCTATGTGCTATCGGACCTTCCTAAACCCTGCACCTTAGTGAAACTTTAACTAGTTGTTGTTGTTATTGTTGATGATGATAGTTATGTAGATGCAATTGTGGATATATGTGACTACTATAATACAAGGGATATAATTATATATACATTATTTTTATTTAGTTAGTATGTACTACATGACTATGTGTATTTTTAAGGAATCAAAGTGTACAACAAAAGCAGAAGAACCTAAATCGATTTTGAGCAAGAACTCGTACATCTCAATTAAAGGGTTTTTAAATGGAGAGATGATCATAGTCCTAAATTTTTTCTATTGAATTATGTAAGCTTAGCAGATTGTAAGTCTAAACTTGATGATGAGACTTGAAAAGTTAGATCTTACTATTGAATGATATTCTGCTACAAATTCAACTAAATTGACTCACATTTGAGATGTGACTTTTTTATCGAGGCTCTTTTTTTAAATTTATAGCACACCTAAAGTTAGTTTTTATGAAAAAGCACCAATCAATCCCTTGGGGTAAAAGTTTCAATAATTTATTGAAAATGATTCAACCAAAGACAAAAGGAAATATAGACTTAAAACTGAAACAAAAATAACAATTTAAAAATAGTACGTGTTGGGTGAGACTAAAGCGGATTATATTAGTTTATGATAACTTGTTCTTTTATCTTTTCTAACATATGGACATAAATCAAATTTCTATATTAGCTAAAGAAATGTGGTCAAAGTATACCATGGCATAAGGCAATGCATATTATGTTTTTGGTTCTACTTGTTGAGATGCAACATCTACTTATAGAAACTATATTGCATATGTTCTTTGTTTAACGTATTCTTTAGTTATTTGTTAAGATATTTTATGTGTTCAATTTAGATTTTAATTTGTTAAGATTTTTTATCTATTCCATATTCTTTAGTTGTTAGTTGAGTCATATAAGTTTACATAAAAACTACTTAATTTCATTTTTAAAAAAGACCTTTTTATATAGTAAAGTTCAACATTATGGTATCAAAGCAGGTTATGAGAGCATTTCTTTAAAAAGGTGACTAATCTCCAAGTTGTTAGTGGAATAAAAAAGCTTAATAATCAAAATTACAATTCCTGCTCTACTAGTATAAGCTTATACATGCATGCCAAGACTTATGGGAAGTTATGGATGACAATGAAGTTATACAACGAAAAGAAGAAGATGCAAATGGTATGCTATGAAAATGAAAGACTAAAGTTGGCAAAACAATGTTCGCTTTAAAGACGAAAGTTAAAGAGGATGTGTTGGAGCACATCCGGTATACAACTCCCAAAGAGGCTTGGGATATGTTTGCTAAGTTGTTTTTTAGAAGGAATGATGTAAGACTCTAACTTCTTGAAAGTGAGTTGTTGACAATAACACAACGTGATATGACAAGAACTCAATATTTCCACAAGGTAAAGGTGATATATCGAGAGACTTCAGAGTTAGATCCACAAGCTCCAATTGGAGTAACCAAAAAGAAAAGAATAATCATTTATGATTTGATACCTGAATATAAGGGGTTTGTTGCTGTAATGAAAAGGTAGTAAAATCAACCATCACTTGTTGAATTCGAGATTTTGCTTGCTAGTCGAGAAGCTCTAACTAAACAAATGGGAAGAATTACATCAAAGAGTAAAGTCGAAGCTCCTAATATGAACAAAAGTGCTTCTATCCTACAACAAAGAAATGTTATACTTGACTAGTTGCATAGTAAGATGAGCAGGAAGGCTGTTAAGTGTGTTTTTATAAGATATGATGGCTAAGGAAGGGATTGAGATATTGCTATCCTATACCTAAGAAATGTTACACTTCTTGAAATGTTGTGTTTGATGAAACTTCTTCGTGATGGTTTTCCAACAAGGAAGTACTAGACTCAAATAGTTCCAATGATGTGTTACATTCTTCTCAAATTCAGTTAAATATGGATGATGTTGCTGATACAAGTTTCAAAGACAATGTTCATAATGATGCAACAAAAACCTCTTGGCAAACTAGTGTGTATTAGAGGTCTAGAGATGAAGGTGAGCATCCTAAAATAAAATCACCGACTCCACCTAGAAATTCAACAAGAGTTAGAGCCTAATTCTAAATATGCTAATGCTCAACAAGAGTTAGAGCCTAATTCTAAATATGCCAATGTTGTTATAGTTTAAGCAGATGCAAAAGAACCAGAATCAGTTGAGGAGGCATTTCAATATCTAAAATGGGCTAAAGTTATGGATAAGGAATTTGTAGCACAGAAATAAAATAAGACATGGAAGCTTGTTCTAAAGCCAAATAATGTAAAGTCTATTTTTTCCAAATGGGTCTATATGATAAACATCACACAGATGGAACAATAGAGAGGCTTAAGGTCATTTGGTAGCTCTTTAATTCTCTCCATATTTAGACTAGATTATGATAAAACATTTAGTTTAGTTGCAAACTTGTTACTGTCAGAATCTTACTTGCACTTGCAACAAGCGAAGGAAGGAGTTTATGGCATATGGACATAGGTAATGTTTTTTTTGGGGAGTTGGATCAGAAAATTTATATGGATCAACCAATTGGTTTTCAGGATCAAGATCACCCTGAATATGTTTGTAAACTTTGAAAGGCTCTTTATAGGTTGAGATAAGCGCCAATGGCTTGATATGGTAAGATTGTTGAATTCCTAACTCATAGTGTTTATTCAGAGGCACCTACATATTCTAGCTTGTTTGTTAAAAATAATTAAGGGAAACTAGTGGTTGTACTTGTATATATGGATGATTTGATCTTATTAAGTGACTGTAAAGAAGAAATTCTTCAAATAAAGGAGAATTTAATTGTTCACTTTCATATGAAAAAGTTAGGAAAACTTAAGCACTTTCTTGCTTTAGAGATTCATTATACTCAAAATGGAAATTTTCTCCCTTAAAGGAAGTACTCTACACTAAGAAGTTTGGAATGCTCGAGTGTAAGCCAATTTTATCCCCATTAGAGCCCAATATCAAGTTGTGTGCATATAAGAAAAGAATTAGAGGATCAAGTAGCCTGATTTATCTAACCTTAACTAGGGCAGATGTTTCTTGTGCAATTGGTGTTTGGAGTCGGTATATGTAAAATCCCAAGAAGCCTCATTTGGAAGCAATTCGACAAGTTTTGAGATACGTAAAGGCTACACTTGACTATAGTATTTTGTAAAAGAAATGTAGCATATGCAAATTACTTGGTTATTATAACGCTGATTTTGCAGGTGACTATGATACCGATGCTCAACTACATGATATGTTTTTATGCAGAGATTAGGGACAGTTTTTTGGTGTAGTACAAGACAAAAAATTGTATCTTTATTTATGGTTGAAACAGAATACTGAGTTGTAGCAATGTCAACTCAAGAAAGTACCTGGCTTATTCAGTTGTTACAATATCTGTGTTAACCGATTGATTATGTTGTTTAATTGTTTTGTGACAACCAATCAGCAATATGTTTACCAAAGAATCCAGTTGGTTTTTACAAAATTCAACACTACTTCAACTTTTCTGATGAATGAAACAACCTTGAAGAATGCACGAGCTTCATGGTATAACATGATTGAATGAACACAATCCAAGTACAGAAATGTATAAATTGAATGATAAGTCATGAGCAAAAGTACTAATACAGATTTGAAACAGCAGGAGCTCAAGAAATGAAGAAGAAAACTTGGAATTAGAAACGACGGCGGCGATAAAGCCAATTCAAATTCGGAACTTCTTTTCGTACTGTAATCATTATATTCGGGCAAAGACTAGCAAAAGCTTCCCACGACATGGCCATTTCTTCTTCGCAGATCACCTCCATAAGCTGCTGGAGTTTCCAAATAGATATTGGCAACTCACAATTGCTCTGACACCCCATCATATGAAGCTTCATTAAACTCTTTAACCCATCAATCCGCTCTGGTAATTTAGATAAGTCAAAGCAGTCAGTTAAGTCAAAAATTCTCAATCTGTCAAGGTTTCCTATTGTGTTTGGCAACTCCTTCAAGTTGATGCACGAATTGAGTCTCAACACCTCCAACTGTACTAACTTTCCTATTTCTTCAGGAAGTGAGGTCAACTTGAGGCAGTTGGTGACACTGAGCTTTTTCAGTTGGAGAAGATCACATAACCCTAAAGGTAATGCCTCCAGATCATTGCAGTAGTCAATCTCAACCTCGCTTAAATTTGGAAATGCGTCTGATATTTTGGTGGCAGAGTTGACAAAAGCCTGATGAATATTACAGGTCACTAATGATAATTTCTCCAACTTCATCAGTTGTAAACCGTCTAGGAAAAAGGGTGGTATTGTAACCTTCTCCAATCTGATTCTTTTTAGACTGCGAAGAGAGCCAAGTAGATGCAAATTGGTCAACTCAGCATGATATGCGTTGTTATTTGTAGCTGCTAAAACCTTTAGCTCAGTCATCCCTTCGATGAACTCTGGTAAGACGTAGTTCTTTGTCTCGAAATTCAGGACTAAAGCTTCAACTTGAGTTGCTTGCATGCTCCACCAGTTTGATGAGAACGTATCATCTGCAATGAGTGCCATGTCTTATGTTAAAGAATGCAATGTATGCAAGTGTGAAGAAATAAGATTGAGAGATTTAACCACCTGTGGTAATGGATAAGAGATTGGCATTGACATGTAGCTGCTGTTGATCCATACACCACTCAGGAAAATCATTTCCACTTATTTCTATAAATAGTCTTTTCCTTTGCTCAATCGATCCTGAGTTACTTTGAAGCAGAGCTATCTCTCTAAGCAGATCATGCTGCATCACCAAAAGCTCATTGTAACAGCCATCATCTTGGCCTGTATCTTTCCTGGTGAATCATGGAAGTTATTTCATTACATTTGAAATGAAAAATTGCCTTACCGGTGCAAAGGCTAGCAAATACATACCTCATGGTTATGAGATCGACTAAATTGCGCTTGGCGAGTTCATGAAGATAGATAATGGCACCATCATCATTCAAATTATGCAATCCAACCCACAAATCAATAATTGTAGTTGCAGGGATCCTTTGATCCTCTGGAAATGCACCCAGGTCTAAGTAGCTTTCCTTGATTCCAATGTTGTCATTTAAGGCATCCACACTGCTTTGAAGACAATTAAGCGGCTCAAAATTAGAGATGATAGCGGCTGGAGTAGACCATTCATTTGCTCTGTTTCTCCATTCTGCCACTGATTTCCCACATAGTGAACTGCCAACCACAGAAATAGCCAGTGGAAATCCCTTACAGCTTCTAACTATCTGCATTCATCAATTTCGAAAACAATATATCAAATTGGACCTTTCTTGACTTAAAAAAGAGTCTAACAACAAACTTGAGCTGATGAGAAAAGCACCTTGTTCACATCTTCCTCTGGAATGCAAGGGTTCCTATCAGGCAGGGCTGCTGACTGACGAAAAAGAGTGATGGCATCTTCATCACTTAGTGGCTGCAGTTTATATGTGCAACCAAATGCTGGAAATTCAAATCTTGATGTAACCAAAACCCTGTAATTGGCAATTGGAAAACGAATGTTCTGAAGAATTGATTCAGAACCAGACCAAATGTCATCAAGTATAAGCAGTATAGGACCCGATTGCGATGCTATCATTCTCAATAATCGTTCCAAATGGTCAGCTACCTCCTCTATGCGATCAAATTCAGGTAGCTCTTTTCCATTATGATGAAATATTCTCTGCGCGATGACACGTAGGTTTGGTGGTTTCGGGACAGTAATAAAGAAGATATTATCCTTGAATGTGTCTGCAAATTACATAAAGAAAAGCACATGCACCAAATTCTCACATACAAAAATCTGAGACTATGTAATCCTAAGAAATAATGAGAAACAATCAAACAGAGTGAGTTGTCAAATTGTACCTTTAACATCAGCTTCTTGACAAATCGCTAAGGCCAATGTCGTTTTTCCGCATCCTCCGGGAGCAGATAACACAATGAAACGGTCCTCCTCCTTGAGCAGCTTGCTCTTCAAATCTATCAGCGGTTTCTCTAATCCAACAGGATCCACCTTCAGTCCACGAGGGGAGCACACATCCACCAAGATACCGCTTCTAAATGAGTCGCTGTTCGCATCTGCGGTCTGTTTTAATTGACCTTTCACCAGAAGTTTTATCTGTTCCGCATCGAGTTTAAGATGTTTCACGTCCACCGCTATCTGCATTAGCATATCATAATTAATGTACCTTTGAAGAGACCTGTCAAAGTCGAGTAGCTCCCGATTGTAAGATGACGTTCGTACAAGATCGTATCTTTTGATCTTCGAACATTTAACAAGTAAAGCCTCGCCTTGTACGAATAATTCTCTTAGCCTCCCTGTTTCTTCAGGACAATCAAACTGCAAGTTTAATTGTTCTATTTGCTTTAACTTTGGCCCTAAGGAACCTAGTGTAGCTTCGATGAGCCTCAAGTTAGGGGCAAACGCGACGTTCTCCTTCACCAATGCGATAACAAGGTTCAGAAACCCTCCAAAAAGTACCTCCAAACCAGCTCCAGCTGCAGCTTGTTGCCAAAGTGAGGTGTTTGCAGCAGCGAAACTCATTATCACAACAACAGCCAAGTTTCAAAGGAATCAACTTTCGATTTCAATCCTACAAATCAAAACAAGCAGTAGAAACTAAACGAAGGGTAATGACTTGTGCGTCTGGTTTGGAGAATGCAAAAGAGCTGCTATTAACTCAATTTGTTGCCTTTTGTTTTCAGGAGAAACAACTATATAAAGCACCGTTCCAGACGGTAAAGTCCTTAACCAGAAGACGGCAAGAAACGGAAGAGAAATGAGTAGTGAATTTCGTATTGTACTTGAGAAGTTGTTTATGAGAAATTGCTGACAAACGCTGTCCTTGTTCAGCCTAGCACGAAACCTCTTAACCGCGTAATAGTAGTCCAAGGCCGTTGGTAATTCAATGGAAGTTGTATTGTTTTTTAGGAGCAATTTTCATCCTTGGATGTTTGTTTGGGGGCAGTTTTTTTTTCTGTTTTTATCGTTTTTGTAAAAAAAAAAATAGGTAAGTAAAATGTGTTTGGCTTACTCTGTTGCGATTTTTTGTTTATGAAAATAAAAAAATCACAACAGTTACACAGAAACAAAAAAATATCGTTTCTTTAAATTTTGACATGTTTAATTCGACAGAAAATTAACATATCCTTACTTTCTATCTCGAAAATAATAATAATAATAATAATAATAAAAGAGTAAAATTTTATAATAATTAATAATTAATAATAATAATAAGATAATTAATTTGGTACAATAAAATTAATAATAAAATAATAATTTTAATAATTAATAATTAATAATAATAATAATAATAATAATAACAACAATAAATGATAATAATAATAATAATAATAATAAGAATAACTTAATAATAATAATAATAATAATAATAAATTAATAAAAATAAAATTAATAAGAATAAGAATAACTTAATAATAATAATAATAATAATAATAATAATAATAATAGTAAGTAGAAAATTTATAACAATAATTAATAATAATAATATTATTAACAATAATAATAATAATAATAATAATAATAATAATAATAATAATAATAATAATAATAATAAAATTAATAATAATAAGAATAACTTTTTAAAAATTAAAATAATAATAATAATAATAATAATAATAAGTTTATTAGAAATCTCAACCAAACAGATTTTTATTTTCAGTTTCTATATTACAAATCTCAATCAAATAGGTTTTTATTTTTTTATAAAAAAATAAAAACTAGAAACATAAACTAAAAAAAAAAAAAAAAAAAAATATAACCACATGGCTCTTTAATTATTTATTGTCCACAATATGCCATGTCAGAGGTAGTTAGGACTATTTGGTAATCGATTGACACTTTGTTGAACGCTCCTTTAAGAATTTCGTCGTTATTCGGGAGTAGGAGCGCTTGAGGCAGGGGCTGTCTTTAACATCCCTCTTTGGCAGTTATTGTATGAATTTAAGAATATAATAATGATAGATTTTTAGTTATACAAACTATCTACAATTCACGCATATAGACATATCATCCTTCTAAACCAAAGTTTGACAAATACCTTTTTCTTAATCGTGATTGTCTTCAGTACTTCAACTTATATTGTGGAATAAAAAGGTGGAAACTCCTGTAGTTTTCAATTTGGAATTTAAGCTTATGCAGAAGAAATTTTGAGATCATTAAAGTGTAAGAAAATTCCAGATAATGTGACATACTTATATCATTGATCCAATCAAAATCACTTACGAATTTTTGATATAATCCACAGGATAAGGTACTTGTATAATCCCAAAAATTGCGTAACACTTTCTATATATTTTTAGTGATTTCAATTTCTTTTTCTTTTTCAATCAACTTATCTTTATAGTAATCATATCTTATGTATGATTTTCTAACAGCCGTGATGTTTACAATTACAACATTTCATTCTATTAACTTATTACACCTACTTATATATTATCTCTCACTCACACATAATAAAGTTAATTGACCACAAAGAAGATGATTCTATATTAATCGTACTTGTCTAACATCTGGCGTGATTAACATATTATGAGAGCATATTTGTTAGACATCTGTGAGGAATATATGACTTCTCGACTAACAAATCGATCCTTAGACAGATTTAGTATGTTGCAACCTAGATCATTTATTGCATCAATCATCATCTCTTTTTTATTATGTAAATATTTTGGGCCTTTTTGAACACATCTTGATGCAAACTTAGAAATTGAAATTATCTTTCTTATTTCTCAATCTTTTGAATCAAATTAACTCACTTTGCTAAAATGTCTCATTATTATCGAAACATTCATAATTTTCTAGTAACAATCCAAGATAACAAAAATTAATTTAATTCTTTAGAATTAGAACTTAAATAAACAAGGTATTTTAAATTTGAGGTTCATACAGCCTCAAAGGATCTTCCCACAGTATAAGTTGGGAATATGACTTATATTATCTTTATTAGTCTAAAATGCACATATGGTATGATTCAAGTGTTACATTATTGACTTTCTTTTATTTTAGCATATGTCTTTCCTCTAATATTGTACAAATGATAGTTCAGGAAAACCTAATGTCTAACTTGAGTTCATTTATGTATTTATTTAATCCACCATTCAAAACTCACATCTAACATATTAAGACAGATAAGGGAAATAAATCATTTCTTTAGGTTATGTTATTACTAACAACCTCTTTACACTCTTTGATGTACTTCATACCCACACTAGTGTTTTAAGCCTTAAGCTCTTATTTATCACTGAGGTAAAATAATTAAAACTTGCCTCGTCTTCATTCCTCTTATATCTAGAACTGAATGTTCAACAATCATTTACATTCACTCTAGAATTGCAAAGCTTAATTCAAATTAAGCATTCTATATTTCTATAACTAAATCTTCGTTTAAATTTATTTTAGAAAATTTTGTTTAATTCTCAATTAAACATGTATTGCATCAAATATTTATAAAAACCAAACTATTATCATTGATAAGAAGTATCATGAATAGTCATTAGACCTATTCATTTCTCTTTATGCTACTATTTCCTTGATATAATTGTACTTGATATCTATATGTTTGATTTGATTTGATATTTGAGCTTTTTAGTGCAGTCTTTTAATGTACTTATTCATACATAACATAATGTGTATAAAACTATTGATATCTTTAAAATAAAGGACCATCTTTATCTCTTATTCTTTTTGTGGCATTTGTGGATGTTACGTATTGCTTAGGTGCTAACCTTTGGCAATTGGTGTCACACAAATGCTTTACTATCTTGCATATAAAAACTATTCAAGTATTCCATCAATATATATGTAACTTATAATAGTAAGAAAGCTCTACTTGAACAATACTTAGCGATTGTGTGTATGCAACCTTAGGCATATTCTTCATTTTGATCATGCTTGATAGCCAATTTATTTATTCCCATGACAAACCACTTATTATCATTGGCTACCAAAAATATATTGTAACACCCCACTCCCGCAAGACCCGAACCCGACATCAATGGTAATATCCGAGTCCGTGCCCCGCGAGGGTGGCGTACTACATCAGTCGGTCAAAACTCAGTATACGATTTTTTTTTGAACCATTCATTCCACGTTAAAAGGAAATAGTTTCCATCATTACACAATCACGCAGAATAAGCAGTAAACAGTAGAAAAT
>JANVCQ010000232.1:6686009-6713969 GCA_025531925.1 Erythroxylum plowmanianum
TACTCTTTACATTTAAATTTGTTTAAATTGTTTTTGTGTGAATTAACTTCTGATTTTATTGTAGAATTTTAAGAAAAACTTAAGAGATCTATTCAACCCCCCTTCTAGATCGTTTACAGAAGCTTCCTTGACGATGATGGGTATCCTAATAGGGAGAAATTATGACGATCATTAAGAAGACCTAATAGAAATATTAAACATCAATCAAATGGTGGACCATCACGGTGGACATTAGGTATGGAATTTTCTAAAGTTAAAGATTTCAAAGATGTTATTTTGTATTACTCAGTCGCAATATGATTTAATGTCGTACAAAAAAAAGTTTTAAGTGAATTCGAGTATAATGCATTGAGGCACATAAATGGGGCTTATATGGATCATATGACACGAATGACATATGTTTCAAAATTAAGACATATAGACCCAATCATACATGTTTCGTAACTAATAAACTTAAAAATGGTATTAGCCAAGTTCTTGGGTAGACACTTCAATGAAAGAAAAGCCTAACATAACTATTGCTAAGATGATTGAATAATATAGAAAAAAAGATAAATATATTTGTGAATTTAAGTATATACAGGTTGCCAAAAGGAAGTTGAGGAAAGGGAAAGCATTATGTTATACTAGTGTATATTTCGAGCTTCAAAGTCATATCGATAAGTTAAAAGTTAGTAATCATGAATTGGTAGTGGAATTGTAACTCTCAAGGAATCAATAAACCTCATTAATGTAATTTAAGAGATTATATATTTGTTTTGCAACCTTGAAAGCAAGATAGAGATACTTGAGGCTCATACTTAGAACGAATGGTCATTTTTTAAGACAAAATTCCAATGGCAATTAGTTAGTCCCGTTGAAAGGGATTGAAATAGAGGGATGTATCCTATAATATAGGTTATAGTGGAAGAGAAAAATATTGAATCATCAAATTGGTTTATGTCATTTTTATCAACTAACTTGGAATTAAAAGATGGATGTAGAGTCACAATAAATTCTTATATACAAAAGTTAAATGTAAATTTTATTGTAATTTGTTATAATATTTCCTTATATTACCTAAATTTAGACTTATGTTGATTAACATATATAGGGATTAGTAGGAGTTGTTGAGGTCATATTACCAAATACATATAAGAGAACGTGTGATTATATACCAAACATATATATCACAATTGGCATAAAATTAGAGTATAAAGGACTTAATAAGGCAATTATAAGAATGTGTATAGTCAACATATGTTAAAGACTTAAATGAGCAACTAAATAGACTAGAAAAAACTAAACCTATGTGCACTTTTGCTTTGTTTTAATATCTAAAGGAGACTTGGGCTAGAATATACTAGTTATTTGAATCAAATTGTCTACTTGTTAATAATAACATGAGTGAGACTTTTAATATATGGATTTTGCAAGCCATAGATAGGACAATGATTAGTATGCTAGAAAAAATAAGGACCATAATCATAAAAGACATGATAAAAGAAGGGTCTGCACATATGGATAGAAGTCAAATATTATATTTATAGTTGTCAAGAAGCTAAAAAAAGAAAGAAAGAGGAAATGCAATGAAGGATTGTATGGAATAGGAGTGGAACATATGAGATTAGTAAATGGGATATAAAGCATATTGACAAACTAGGAAGAGACCATTAATGTAGTTATTGAGTTTAGGACATATATAGTTATCTATACAAATATATTATTAGCGTTGTTGATCACTCCAAATAAAAACTTGAAGCATTTGTTATTTGATTGTTATAAAAAGGGCATTTGTATTTGGAAATGTGGAAATGTAAGAAATGTAGAACTTCAAAACTCAATAATAGGTGCAATTTTACATAGTCTAACAAATAACCCATCAATGTATGTAACTTATGGTTTAGCTATCATTTTAATTTAATTATGATGTTGATTAAGCTATTTGGGAGCAATAATAGAGATGCATAAACAACCTATTTATTTATTGCATAATGCATATCTAATTCATATATTATGCTTTTTTCTCAAATTTTGAAAACATGTGGTGAGGCACTATGGTATCATTGGGCTTCTTCTTTTGTTACAAAATGATATGGGCCTACAGTTTTCTTTTACTAACATTTTATGGTCAATTAATAAAGGTAAATATTATTTTTTTTGGTTGTTTAATAGGCATTCAACTTAAACACTTATTTTAATTTTTATGATGTTAATATGATGCATTTATATTTAGGTCTCAACATTAGTGACTTTAGGGCCAATTACTAGAGAAGTAAGCATCAAGAGAGGGTCCAAAACGATTGGAGAAGTAGCAATAAGAACAATAACTAGAGAAACAACAATTATAAGATTGGTAGTTGGTGAACTAAAGGCATATTCACAAATAAGAACATATTGCTTTCTTTCACAATAATATGATTATAAGAAATATGTTGCTTAAATTGATAATAGGCAAATTATATTTCGTAAACTAACATTCACAGTAAGTTATTAGCTAATCAGGAATGTATACCTAGTTAATAAAGCATAAATGTGAGTTTAATTTATAGCTACTTATTTTCATTGTATATATTAAACTCATTAACTAGTTCGTTAACCAATGTTACATCATAAGTTACTTCATGGATCAGTAATTTTATGAATACAAATAAAAAAAAAGTGGCCATATTGATCCAAAATCTTTCAATTTATCTGTTGTAGGTCTTAGGTTCAAAGGTAAATATAACATTACTTAAAAATAATTTCAAACTATAACAACCAAAAGGAGAGCAACAATTGGGAAAGTCAACAACAAAGGGGAGAGATCCACTTCTTGGATGAGTTGGCAACAATTTGACAAAGAGGACATTCGAATGATATTGACACTAGTATTTATGAGTGTTTATACTGTTTTCAACTGTTTGTACTTGATAGCTAAATATAAATTTTCTTATTATCGGTTAATAATGTGGTTCCAATATGAATTAGGGTATCGAATTAACAATAAAATAGGTGAAAAATCAATTAGTACTCTTAACTCTCCCAACCACCTTAAGTCATTGGATTGAGATGATTTGAATTATCCAGTGATTTCTCCACGGCTTTCACAGTCTCATACTCTAGATTTTCGTTCTAAGTAGGGTCTTTTATCAATCCTGGAGTCCTTAAATATAAGTAACCCAGTTACTGAACGAAGGAAGAGTACTATCAAGTACTCGAGAAGTAGAAGGGTTGTAGAATAGTCACAATCTGACAACTTGTTCAACCAGATCCAAAGCAACATGAAAGGGCAGGTACTTAGATGTGGGTGACAATGTAGGACTTCTTTGAGTTTCAGACAATTGAAATAACAAAGTCAATTTGAGAATTTGGCAGTAATTAGTTTTTTTGTTAAAATTAAATTAATTATAGTTCGGTTATATTAGGTTTGTTAGTTTTAATTAAGATTTATTATATATATAGAATTAAGAAATTTTGATTTAAAGTTAATTTAAATTTAAGTAGAATATGTTGATATCATTTATATACTATGTGACACAAAAATTAAAAAAATAAATATGAAAGCAGATAATTCTGTTAATATTTCCGTGTATTTAGGCTTAAATTAGACATTTTACTAATGTTAAAATTAATTTTGAGAACTTTAAAATATTAAAATTTAATTTATATTTTAATAAAAATTCGTTTAAAATCGAAATTCACCCTTACCTTTATAATTTTGTCTCACTAGAGGTACTTGGAATTTAGTAGTCACGTGAATCCCTTCTCAGGTGACCCTGGGAACTTGGCTTTTGGAGTTGGAATAGGCTTAGGTCTTGCATTTGGTTTCGGAGGGGTAGATTTGCAACAAGGTGTAAGGTTTGAATCCCACGGTTTGCAGTGTGAGAGCAACATTCTTGAGCGTCTAGTGGGCTTTGAGGGTGGGCTCTTTGTAAGCCTGTGGGTTGTTCACCTCCCCTTAGCGGGCCGCTGAATACCTGATTTACATCCTTCCAATTGCTTCGTCGGGCCGGGATGTAGGGGCCCTTTGGGTTGGAGATTCAACCTTTTTGCAACAAGGTCTTGCATCAATTTGTTGGAATTGCCGGTCACCATCTGAAGCTCTGATAAGTTTTAACACTGCTGACATTGCTGATTGCTTAAGCGTCGCGAACTTGCCTGAAGGGATTGAGGAGTTTAACAATGGCAATGTTGTGTAATTTGTTTGTTAGATCAATATTATTAATGCTGCGTCTGAAATAGTTCGTGCTCCTAAATTGCGGATTGAAACGAATCCTTTGACGAACTGAAAATGGGCTTCTTCTATGTTTGTCTATAACAGTAACCCTTTCAACACTGTCATTCTCCCTCCAAAAAGATGGGATCTTTATACTTGAAATCCTCTTGTTTGTCATCTTTTTCTCATTCAAAAAAGATCATTGCTTTTCATTATTCTTCTCAAACCCCATTCCAAGAATCTTCCACTCAGAAAAGCTTCTTCAAAACCAACAACAAAGACGGCCTTATAAATTGCTTGTGCGAGGGCAGGAGATTCGAGGAAGCCATCGATATATTGTGCGAGCAAAAGAGAATAAGAGAAGCAATTCGGATACTCTATCAAGTCGATAGGCCCCCTGCTTCTATCTATTCATCTCTTATTCAGTCTTGTCTTAAGAACCGAGCTCTCGAAGAAGGTAAAAAAGTCCATGAACACATTAAGCTATCTGGGTTTGTGCCTGGATTATTTATTTCAAACAGGCTTCTTGATATGTATGCTAAGTGTGATAGTATAGTGAATGCCCATAAGTTATTCGATGATATGACGGAGAGGGATTTGTGTTCGTGGAATATTTTGATCTCTGGGTATGCGAGAACGGGGTTGCTTGGAGAAGGAAGGAAACTGTTTGATAAAATGCCCCAAAGGGACAATTTTTCTTGGACTGCTATGATTTCGGGTTGTGTAAGACATGATAGGCCCGAGGAAGCTTTAGAGTTGTACAGAATGATGAACAGATGCGAGAGTTCAAAATCGAATAAGTTTACAGTTTCCAGTGCTCTTGCTGCTGCTGCTGCAGTTCCAAGTTTAATAATTGGGAAAGAGATTCATGGTTATATAACAAGGAACGGTTTGGATTCAGATGAAGTAGTTTGGAGTGCATTATCTGACATGTATGGTAAATGTGGGAGCATCGGGGAAGCAAGGCACATTTTTGACAAGATGATCGATAGAGATGTTGTTGCTTGGACAGCAATGATTGATATGTACTTCGAAGATGGAAGAAGGAAAGAAGGCTTTGATTTGTTTACAGACTTGTTGAGGTCAGGGATTAGGCCTAATGACTTCACTTTTGCTGGGGTTTTGAATGCCTGTGCTCATCAAACTGTGGAGGAGCTTGGCAAGCAGGTTCATGGGTACATGACTAGAGTTGGATTTGGTCCGTTCTCTTTTGCTGTAAGTGCTCTTGTTCACATGTACGCTAAATGTGGCAATATGGTGAATGCAGAAAGGGTTTTCAAATGGATGCCTCAGCCGGATTTGGTTGCATGGACTTCCTTGATTTGTGGGTATGCTCAGAATGGTAAATCTGATGTTGCTTTGCACTACTTTGAGTTACTACTTAAATCAGGGATGCAACCTGATCACATAACTTTTGTTGGTGTTCTTTCTGCTTGTGTTCATGCTGGGTTAGTAGATAAAGGGCTTGAATATTTTCACTTGATAATGGATAAATATGGTTTAAAACAAACTGGGGATCATTATGCCTGTATCGTAGATTTACTATCACGATGTGGCCGATTTGAAGAAGCTGAGCGTATGATTGACAGCATGCCCATGAAGCCTGACAAATTTCTTTGGGCGTCCTTGCTTGGTGGTTGTAGAATTCATAAGAATCTTAAACTAGCGGAAAGGGCAGCAAAAGCACTATTCCAGATAGAACCTGAGAATCCAGCTACTTATGTTACAATGGGCAATATTTATGCTGCTGCTGGTATGTGGAGTGAAGTGGCAAAGATCAGAAAGGCCATGGATGACCGTGGAGTGGTGAAAAAGCCCGGTAAGAGTTGGATAGAGATTAAGAGAAATATGCATGTGTTCACAGTGGGAGATGCTTCCCATCCTAAGTCTGAGGAGATAATTGAGTTATTAGGGGAGCTTTCACAAAAGATGAAGGAAGAGGGGTTTGTCGCTGATACATATAATGTTTTGCATGATGTAGAGGAGGAACAAAAAGAGCAAAACCTCTCCTACCACAGTGAGAAGCTTGCAATTGCTTTTGGAATCATTGCTACTCCACAAGGAACCCCTCTCAAAATTTTTAAGAACTTAAGAACTTGTGTAGACTGCCACACTGCAATCAAATATATCTCAAAGATTGTCAACAGAAGAATAACTGTGAGGGATTCAAGTAGGTTCCACTGTTTTGAAGATGGAAAGTGTTCCTGTAATGACTTTTGGTGATTGAGATCGAGCAACTTCACAGAACAAGCAAAACATCACTCAACATGCATAATTACATTGCGCTTGCAGCCAAGTGCTCTGTTTATGAATGAAATCCAAATAGGAGTTGTGCCCATGTGAAACCTCAAAACAGGACGAAACTTATAGATCAGATCGTGCACGAATAGAGGGTCACTTGTATCCAAGTCTATCTCCCATCTTTCGTCCACTGAATGCAAATAATTTTAATTGTCAAGTTTTAACTGATCAATGGTGGCAGATCAAGACGTTCAGATGATGGCGGCTGTCTGTATTAATTTTTGGATTGTCTGGAAGTATCACAAGATTCTTATGCTCGTAGCTATTCAAGATAAGCGTCATCGTGAAATGGGGAACCTGGTAGCAGGCCACGCCGCCAAAGGCCTTTGAATAGTGTTTGAAAGGAGCAGGGTGTCATAAAACTTGGCTTATCGTGATCACAAGAGTGTTAATTCTCCAATTCCCTCTGCCAACCACTATTCGCTCTTTTCTTCTGAAAATGTTAAAACTCAACTGGTGTTCAAGGTAAAAGCGTTGAGTTTGGTGTACACAGTATACTAAAATCAAGCAGAAGACCAATGTCAGGATTCAACTCCTGTGTTAGTAAATTTAGTTGCTTGATGCGCATCATCTCTGAGTTATATTAATCAATGCATAATCTTGAAAGAGTATGATAAACATTGGCTGAATTTGTAGTACGAATCTTAAGTTACATCCATTTGGTTCGGGAGCATATGAAAACCTCAAACTAACCTTGTCCTAGATCCTTAAATATACAAGGAGACTACTCCATCTTCTTCTCCTTCTTAACCTCTTTAACGCCAGCCACCCTTTTCTTTATTTTTTGAAACAGCTCATCCAACAAGTCATAGCATCTTTTTAACTGCTGCTTTATCCACACCAGGAACCTGTGTATCCTGTCCTTGTTGCTCAAGTAAATCGGAGGAACAGTCATGCCGAGGATCATACCTACGAATTTGCATAAAAACTCGGATTATCTCCGAGAGATGGAAAGATGCAAAGGAAAAGAGCACCTTACTTGCACATACCTACGTAAAGGAGTGTTAAAAAGGTCAACAAAGCTTCCCACGTAAGAGAGAAACAACAAAACAGCAACCGCTCTGGCGAAGACGAACCACTCCCTCTCTGCACTAACACGAAACATCCACCGGATCCCTTTTTCTATCGATTCTCGAGCTGAATTTGCAGTCTCGATGGCCGCCTGCTGTGTGATCTCTAGACCCGACAAGTTTGGCTCCTCTCTGAAGTACCATCAAAATTTGATCACTTTAAGGTAAAAGCAAAGTTTAAACAGAAGGTTACTAGAAACACTGGAGTAGACAAACGCTAAAATGACGCATTATGCAGGTGAATGATACTAGAGATAATAGAAATTAAAGTCTTACTTCCGTAAAAGTCGAACCAACTTGCCATATAGGAACAACAAAGTGACGATAGATAACTATCCAAGAAACGACAGTGATGAAGTTGAACTGATAAACTTCAAGCAATGTCCATGTTGCGGTTGATAAAGCAAACATACGCTACTTTTAATTCGAATAAAACGATAGGGCCGTCGAAGTTTAAAATAACAATACGAGCTTGCAAAATAAGAGACAGAAATCTGCTAAAAGATGAATCTAGTTAAGACAATTTAAAATAGAAGACTTTGTTAAAATAAAATGAACCTTTATCAAGTTGGAAAGATAAGGAACCTACTATAACAGCAAAAGATCCTTACGTTGAAATGAACATACACGTAATATAATGCGGAAATATAAAATTTAAGAGAAGAGAGAGAAGAACGCAGTTGATTTATACTAGTTTCATTACAACCCAAGCCTATGTTCAGTTCTCAAGTATCCAACTTGAGTATTTCATTTTAAAAATTCAAGTAATAATTTAACGAGTCTCTTCAAGTTCACGAATACATATTTTTCAAGATTCTTCAACCTTTCACATTAGTAGTATTTATCGAGTCTGTATAAGTTCATGAGTACATATTTTTTAAGGTTTTCTAACCTTCCACATTAGTAGTATTTTGTTAGCCTTTACAAGTTCTCAATAAATGAAGAAGTAATTTGTTCCATATACGCTTCAATGATCTCTCACAAAAAAAATTGTTACTTGCTACGGTATAAGAGATTTTGATCATGATATGACTTTAAAAAATATTGATGTTTCTGCAGTATTTCAAAGATTCTAACTTTTGTCGCCGGTTTGCAAAAAAGCAGTAGTACTTCTTTAAATAGATATTTTCTTCAATTAGCAGTTGCTTCATTTCTATTTTGAGTTGACTTTGAATCTTCAATATTATCTCCACTATAATCATACAATAATCAATCATTGAGACACATTTGGAGCTGATTGACAAAATATATGATTAACAGGATCCTTCCAAATTTTGTAAAATAAATAAGATAAGTTGATAAATAAAATTTCTATAAGAAAAGAAACATTTATCCTATAATTTTATTTCCTCTTTAAAATTATATTTTTTATCTTCAGAAGGAAATAAATCAAATTTAAAATTTGAAATATACCATTAATAAGCCTAACAGCGTTGCAACTAAAAGAACCAATGCACTCAGCTTCTTTCCCCTCCACAAGAAAACGGCTTCGGGAGTATCTGTACCAAATCACTTGTGATCGTTAACATGTAAGATAGCTATGTAAATACAAATCCCAGATCACATATAACAATATTTGAAAGATTAAGCACGAGTAATCTGCATGCATATTATGGAGAGCAAATTAACCACAATCATCAAATGAAGTCCTAGCTATGGAGAAATTTCAACAACACGAGCTTATTACACATCATTACCTGATGAAATTGACGAAGATTTTGATGTATCAGACATGTCTATAATGTGAATTAATCCAACTTAAGCTATGATGTTCTGCTCAGTCATGTTTGGTTTCTTTGAAATTATTTACAAGTCCGGATAGTGACTGAGGACACAGAGAAGAGACAGTGGGGTATGGTTTAGGCGTGGAAGGAAACGTGGATGCTAGGCAGAGTTGGTGGCAATAGAAGGAGACTGCAGATTATTTCTTGCCTTAGCCATGCATAAACCTGTAACTTACCTAGCACCTAATACTTTCTTGATGCTAATCAAAACTTTGAAAAATTATACTTTACTACTGTACTTTCGGATTGATGCTAAATAATTTTTTAATTATTTTTGCTTATAAAAAAACTTTATTATACTCGAAATGGTCTACTCAATGGTATTAAATTGTTTCATTTTCTGTTTGACACACAAAAAAACGTTATTTCCATCCTTCTTCTTTAGCAAAAATCAATGTCTTAAATTTTAGTTAAGATGTTGTTTTGATGTTTGCTATAAAAAAATGTGAAGTTTTTGTTTATAGTCTTAAACAAATTATGTCAATTCTATGAAATCAAAATAAGTATAAATTTTTATTAATTTATTTTTCAAACGAGTCACAAATTAAGTATAAGTACTTGAAAATCTGATTTATAGTGAAGATTGCAGATGAAGTTATGATTCACGAAAGAGTATAGGAAACTTATAATAATTTATCCAGAATTGATGTGATTATGTCTAACTCAAATGTTTCATCGAGCAGACAATAGGAAAAGTATATATAATTTCCAAAAGGACTTGTTATTTTCCTAGAATTACAATATAAATTTAGGTCCAATTCAATTAATTTTAATTTATAAAATTTATCATAAAATTATGAACGCAGCCTTTTTTAAAAAAATTATAATACATAGTCCGAAAGGAAAAATATTATTACAAACTAAGTTAATAAAGTCTATCACAATAGTTCCAAAATTATAAAATAAAAAGATAAATCTTTTCAGATGAATGGTTACTAGAATCAGCAACTTATTATTATATTCCGACGGTGCTTTCAAATCTTAATATGCGAAAAAAAGGAAATAAAACAATATAAAGATAATAAAGTACATTTTTCTTTTCGTAGAACATCAACAAGCTCTAGCTTCGATGATGATACTTTCATTTCCACTATTGATTTTGGAAGAATTTCTAGAATACTCACGGCAACAACATTGTGAATTAGCCGCATTATTTTTCATCGCCAAAGTCCTACTTTTTGCATGTGATTGGCGACGATTAATAGGAGTCGTCACAAAATGCTCTACATTTTGCAACGGTTTAGCATTTTCGTGACCAAAAGTCTAGTCTTTGGCGACGAATGCTTAAAATCATCACCAAAAATTGAAATAATTACAATATTTGCTCAATTCATTCAAACTTGATAAATTTATTTAAATCTATAGATTTATATATAAATAATTCTTTAATGATACTTATTGTATATAGAGCACCTTCATTCATACAAATTTTTCATAAAAATAGAATGAAAAATCTAAAAATTATAAAATGTTTTCAAAATTTTAAATATATTGTTGAATAACACATGGTTGGTAATTTTAATTTTGAAAAGTAAATATTTTTTGGATATTAAAAGATAAGCATACCTAAAATAATTTTAATGTTCATCATATGAAAATATCATAAATTTAAGTTGATTATTATTCTTAATCGTTAATATTTATTAACAATAAAATAATAATACATATAAAATTTGAAATATAATAAGCAATATAATATAATGATATGTGGTAAATAATATAAGATTTTAATTAGAAGTTTAACAATTCTTACAGACAAAACAATAAATAAAATGTCACGCTTATTTTATCGAAAAATAAAAGAAATAATTATTTTTCTGAATTCCAAGTGACATGAGACTCGGAATAAAAAGTAAAGGAGTTCACTATGTTTAGATTCCCAATAAAGGTCCTTGCACGTTTGAAAGCATCAATTGAAACAATCAAAGATCTTCCCTCGAGTATTGGTTTATTGATATCCTCTTCCATCAACTTCTTGACTTTAACTAAACTAGCAGAAGATACGGTTAACAAATCCCCAGATGCAATATGAATCACTGAATTAGATGAATCACTTGTACAATATGTTTCACCTAAAAAACAAATAGTATAGAACTTAAATAGATAATTAAGTCAAAGCGTATAAGGAACGCAAATTCAAACATATGCATACCTGATTAAACAAACATAGTTTTTGGAATCTACGACTGCTTCAAAAGAACTGATTTCCCTAATCGTGTATGGATCATAGGGATGTTGCCACCGCCTCCATTTTCATCTATCTTCTCTTGAAGATTCAAGCTTAAGGAAGCTTTATATAACACATAGTATATATAATTAAACATTCATCTGATAGCTTCGTAACAAAAAATGAGATACAAATAATAAAAGAGAGGTAATTCGAATGACACTAAAAACCTTGAAGAAGAAGATCAACCATAGAAAGCAAGGTGTGATTAGTGTTGATGAGGAGATATGTTGTGCATCGATTTGTTCTTCATTAGGGAGAATTTTGTCACATTCCTCTCAGCGAAGTTCATTTCTTCCATCAGAAACTAGTCATCACGTTGACATTCTGCTAATCCATTATATGATTTCATCAAATATATTATGACTAAATTGAAATGTGTGTATGCTAAAAGATCTAGTCTTTTAATAATAAGAACAAAAATATGTGGAAACGTTAAATTAATTAGCATTATGCACTTTTAAAAATTTTGATGATCAAATGATAAGGCATCATGCAAAGTTAGAGTGATTTGAAATAAAATTTAAGATTTTGAGCCATAAAAGATTGAAGCATTTAAATAAATAAGTATTTCCTTTGAAGTGTATTGTCTTATATTAGAATATTTCTCTAGAAATTGCTTGGAACATTTTAAGACGTAATCAATACATGCATATATAAGAATAAAAAAGGTTATAAGAATGAAAAAAACTTTCATTGTTTTAAAACCTTTAACTTAAAAACCCACCCCAATTTTACATCCCTAGTTATCTCTTTTAAGGCATAACCTTTTTCTTTTATTTTATAACTATATTACAAGCCAAATCTCTATTTAAACATTCTTATCTATTGTATTATGGTTCAAAATATTTTGTTTATTTTTATATCTATTAATAAAAAAGAACCAAAAAAAGAAAAAGTAAGAAAGGTAGCAGCTAGCTAGAAAACTCAATGTAAGTCCATTTTTCTTCATATGAAGCAATTAACCATTCCCAAGTGAGTTGAATATCGTGGTTCCAACTTATAAATTTGTTACCTATATATGTTTAGATGCCTTGCTAATATTTCTTATTATAATCAATTTACCTATAATTCTTATGTCTAATCATAGCCTCATTACATGTTGAAATAAAGTCCTTTTGACTCATACATATGTATACTATAAGTGGTAAAGATTTGGTGTAAAAGCAATCATATGGTAAATATGTGCATAAACTTCCCTTATTGAATTGGTCTTGATTCTCTAACAGACCTTTCATCAAACAGTTAGCAAGATTTCCTCAAACAAGCATGGAAGGTTGAAAAAAAATCAACCCATACACATCCAACTAAAAAACACAATTCACCATCTTCTAAACATAAACACAAACAAAAACTCATACATCATAAGGAGAACACAAATCCCACACAAACTCCAAAATATAGCAGAAAAGTAGAGCACAACACAATAAGGGTTCTTGAAAACAAAAAAGAAGAATAGTACCAACATAGGACTTGATGTTTCTTTGACAATGACGACCACAATACATGAGATGATCACAATAAAGGATACGACACTTCTTCGAAGGTGAACCAAGAGGAAATACAATTGCTAACATGAAAATGAACAGAGTTTCATCTTGGTGTTAATAACCTAGTAGAAAAAGACGTAATTTATTGTTAAACAAAACGTCATTTAGGATTAATTCGGAAGATATATATTATTTGGCGATGATTTAGAAAAATAGCGTCAAATGGTGGCCCGTTATCATTTGGGTTGACCTTTGGCGACGAAGTTATATATAACAGTACCAAATTTATATATAATAAATAGATAATTATGATTAAATAGACTAATATATTATAAAAGTAGGATATAAGAATTATGTATTATATATATATTTATAAATCATTATACTAGTTACAATTATTATCTATAAATTCATATAACATTATATTAATTACCATATATAATAATATTTATTACAATATAATTAAAAAATAATTGCAATATAGTAAAAAATGGAAATGATCAATATTACATATTAATTAATATCATATTCTTATAAATCAAATTTAGTATTTTTGGCAATGATTGTAAGTCTAAAAATAAATTCAGTTAACAACAATGTCATTTCTTCCAATTTATAAATCTAAAAACACAAAATTAATTTATATTACATTAATTTATTCTTTTTATTAATCTCTTTTAAAATATATGATTTGACAATTTTATGCGGCGTTACAAAACTCTATTCATCATATATAAATTATATACTATTTATATAAATGATATATCTCAAAATATTTGCTGATAAAAAAATCATAAATATGATAAGTATTGGCGACAATTTTAGAGAATCATCGCCAAATATATCCCTTTCGCAACGATTCTAGGAGATTGTCATTAAAGAGCGTCTACATTGACAACAATGCATCCTTTGTTTATGAGTGGAATATATGAGATATGTTTGAATATCTTAATAACTATGTTACAACAAATGATTATGGCCAAAGATGCTTATAATACATAGTCAGGCATGGCTCACCATGTTGTTGTTGAATTACTAATAGCTAAATATTTTAGAAACCTAAAAAGATGGTGGGATTACCACCTAAATTGAATTATAAAGATATGATATACTAAAAGTCATTACAGTAGATGAGGAAGGGGAAACTATATTAGATAATAACAATGAACCTATATAAGATGTAGTTCAAACCCTAATAATAGCAATCTCTCTTCATTTCATAGGTAACACATCTCAAATAAAAAAACTAAAATAATGAATTATTATCAAATCTTAAGTCCGAGAAACTTTTAGATTTTAAACGATGTAAAGATACTTTTTTAACTAGGACAATACTTAGAACAGACTCTAATGGAAAGAAAGGTTCTTAGCATGATTTCTTCTTTTATTAAGAAAAAAAGTTATTAATAAAATTAGGGAAAGTTATAATGACCAAATCCCATACAATAAACTAACGTATGAAGAATTGATTAGTTATACCCAAAGAAAAGATTTAAGACTTTGTTAAGACATGAAATTGCAAAAATAGTTAAAATATGAAATATTTAAAATCAGGAAAGAATTAGGTCCTTTTTTTCAACAATTTGATGTTATTTTATAATAATAATAATAACTATAAAATATGTAAAGACTACAATAGAACCATCCCAACTAATAGAAATAAAAATAAATTCCCTTATAGGAAGCACAAAAAATTACAAATACCTTGCAATGTAAATTATTTATGGATCGAATGATTTGTGTACCCGTATCCATGATTGTTTGTCGTGATGTTGATTTGCTTGAATGAATTTTATTTCCTCTCGTCTTCTTCCGTTAGAGAATTCTTCAATGATTCAAAATGTCATGATTCAATAAGTTTTTTCAACTTATATAGCATCACCAACGGACATATCCTTTAGTAGTTAGAAGAGAGAGGAAAAGGGTCTTTGACCCATTTGAAATCCATTATATAATACTTAATAACCATTATCTTGGGTGCTTTTTATTGGACTCAAATCTATAAGTGACATAGGACATAAAATAGTATAACATGCAAAAGATATCATAGTATAACCTAAGCCTTTTTATTAACTTCCAAATTTAGGAACATAACATGTTGTAGGTATAGTAAAAAAGGTCACACGACCAATTATTATAGGATCAATAAAAAATTTCAAAACCTATAATTAGAAAAAGTAGATAAAATCGAAACCTTAAAGGTGATGAACAATTAGAAGAAGAAACTCAAATTAAATTATTAGTAAAAGATCAAAATTTTCTATTTGAAGTGATAAATCACATCTAAGATCACCAATTGAAAAAATGTTATCTTATAAAACTCAAGCAATCTTAAAACCCTAGTCAAAACCTACCATCTGCCTCCTCATCCTCCTATAATTTAACCAACATATTATTCAAAGCTAAAGGAACAAAAAACTCATGACTAACATTATCTACTTTATATCGAGAAGTCATAATGATAAAATAAGAACCTCAAATTATTAAAACAAGAAAAAAGAGATAGTAAAATAATACAAATTTTACTTCAACAAATTAACAAAGAATATGAATCAAATGAAGAAACAAATGAAAACCTTGAATTGAATAATAATGAAAAGTTACTTTGAGATTTTCTTTTTATATTAAATCAAATAAGTTTTTAAAAATATTTAATAAAAACAACTCTTGAGATAAATGAATATTTCAATATTGATGCCATTGCTTTATTTGATATGGGTATGGACTTAAACTATATAAAAGGGATAATTCATATAAAATTATTTTTAAAAAGGTCAAGAAAGACTGAAACTTTGCTAAGAACTCTAAATTAAATATAAATTATAAACTTGATTCCCACATATGTGAATGAATTTATTGTAAAAACTTCCTTTTTGTAGTAGTCATAAGGTCCTACTAGGAACCCTTTTTATAAAATTGAATGCCTTATATATAATAAACTACGATAACATTTCAACCAAAATAAACAACAAAAGGATGTGCTTCCCTTTTATAGAAAATAAAAAAACTAGAAACATAAATCTAATAAAAGCATGCTCTGAAAGTAATCTCAATAACATAATAAATGTAAAACAAAAATAGAAATGTAATTGTTAAATGAACCTATTAAATGAAAAATAGAAATGTAATTGTTAAATGAGCCTATTAAAATGAAAAATAAAGACCTAACAAAAAAAATCCAAAAGGAAGTTTGGTTTGACTTACTAAATGCTTTTTGGGATAGAAAATAACACATCTTAGATTTACCTTATAAAAAAGATTTTGACAAAAAGCAAATTCCTCTAAAAGCTAAGCCTATATAAATGAATAAAGATTTATAAATCCATTTTAGACAAGGAATAAATGACCTATTAAGAAAGAATTAATATCCACTTCTAGGTCTTCTTGGAGTTATGCAAATTTTTACATCAATAAAAATTTCAAATGGAAAAAAAGGATTCCTAGGTTAATAATAATATATAAATCTCTCCATAAAGCTAGCCTTGTAATGAATAGACATCCAATTCCAAAAAGACTTGCTTGAAGGATTTCATAATGACAATATTTTCTTAAAATTTGACATGAATTTAAGATTTTTGGCCAATTCAAATACATCTTATAAAACCTACTTTTACTATCCCATTTGGATAGTTTGAATGGAATGTCACGCCATTTGGCTTGAAAAATTCTCTTTCTGAATTTCAAAGAATAATGAATGAAATATTTTCACCATTTTTCTAAATTCTATATAGTGCACACAAATGATGTATTAATATTTTCAACTAGTATAGAATAACATTTCAACATGCCAAAACATTTACTCATGTTATTAGGAAAAGTGGCTTAGTAGTATCAAAAACAAAACTAAATCTTTTTCAAACAAAAAATTAGATTTTTAGGACATTATATATAACGAAAAATAACACCAATAGTGAGAACATTAATATTTACGAATAAATAGTTATAAAGATTTTTAGGAAGCTAGAAATATATAGTGGATTTTATCCAAATCTTAGTAGACTATTTTTATCCAAATATTAGCAGACTATGTAAACTATTACATAATAGATTAAAGGAAAAGCCCTATACCTTGAATTGAACAATATACTCGTATAATTAAGCAAATTAAGTCCCAAGTATAGGCAATTCCAATTTTACATTTAGTTAACCCTAACGTATATAAAATTGTGGAAATTGATGCTTTTGACTATGAATATGAAGAAATACTAAAATAAATTGTTAATAATAAAGGAAAAATAGTACAATTTACTTTAGGACACTAGAATCATACTGAAAGTAATTATTTCACTATTAAAAAAAGAAATTCTTTTTATTGTTTTATGCATTACTAAATTTCAAAATGATTTATTAAATCATAAATTTCTTTTAGGAATTGATTGTAAATCTGCAAAAGAGTTTTTAGTAAAAACTATCCAAAAAGCAAAACGGCTAAATTGGATTGTGATCACCTAAATTCAATTTGAACTCAAATGTTCCAAAATTAAAAAAAAAACTATATTATTTTACAATACTCATTTTAAACCCCAACTTGACATCTTCATTAATTCTCGTTTAAAAGATCCTATTAAACATTTTTTGTACACAAATTGTGAATTATTCATCCTACATAACAAATGGGGTCCAAAAATTTTAAAAATTAATTGAGAGATGATAAAATTTTGGGATTTACCCACATATTGTTATTTAGCTTAATCAAAAATCTTAGACTCCAAAAAGGAGGGGCCTAATCTAATGAGAGATCAAGTAGGGAATTCTAGCTAATGGAGCAATATAGGTGGCTTGGTTGGGGTCAAATGGAGAATTTGGGTAGGGGGGAAAGAAATTTGCTATTATCTAGGGGTTTGAATTTTTGTGGCAATGGTGATGAGCTTATGATGGGAACTAGTTTTATGGAATTTAATTCATTTCAGCAATCAATGATAGTTAATTACTAGAAGGTTGCTTAGATTTAATCAATGTTAGGTAAAGTTATGGTGACATCTCAGTAAATAAGTTTTATTTCACTTGTGATCTAACTATATTTGATAGTGATAGTGTGTCTTCTAGAAGTAATTTATGGGTTCATAAATTTGGTAATGATGGTAGCATTTTGAAGGCGAAAAGGTGGGACTTATGCCATTATTGTTTTTATGAGGTTTTTGTAAGAAACTAATAGCATATTATAATGGTTGCAGGATCCAAGATCAACTTTTTTATATACTAGTTCTTACTTTCAATGAGTATTTCTTTTGGAGAATTTATACTTCGAGAACTTTTTGAATTTTCTAGTAAGTCAATGTCTTCTTATTCACTTTCACGAGATGATATCTCTTCCTGATTGCTTGACTTTTCTTTTAAGGCTTTAAACACTATATTGTTTTTCTTTGGAAGTGTCATTTCTTTTTGCATTTCTTGAAGTCTCATTTCATATGTAAGAAGAGATCTAATACTCCTTTAATGGTAGTGTTGTTAGATCCTTAACTTCTTATATAGCTGTCACTTTAAATTTTCATGTCTTCAAAAGTAACTTAAGAAACTTTCTTACAATTTAAAAATTAGTATAGGTCTTTCTAAAACTTCTGAGAGCATTGATAATATCAATAAATCTAGTATACATGATAAGTCATCATGCTTCATTTGAAGCAATTCATATTGATATGTTAGCATGCTTACTTTGTTCTCCTTAATTTACTTGATTTGTGCCCTCATGAGTGATTTCTAAAGTACGTTAAATTTTATAAGTCATTTTATATATAGAGACCTTATTGAATTCATTTCTTTCTAATGCAAAAAAATGTTTATTTATGCCCTTACTATTTAAGGAAACTAATCTTGATTCCTATTATTTCTTTAATTTAGGTACATTTGGTTATTTACAATTTTTGTAAAATAAAGGGATCATTTGAAACTATTTACCGATCTACATTTTTGGCCATTAAGAATCTTATCCTAGTTTTCTAATAAAGGTAATCATTGTCATCAAAGAAACGCATAATGCTAATACTTTATGCCTGTTGGATGAATAATGACGATGAAGCTTTTAAATACGTTATTATAATCTTTGTATAGGATTTCGTTAGAAATGCTAGTCTAATAAACCTACTCTGATACTATTTGTTAGTCCCTAATAAGACTTAATAGGGGGTGAATTGGGTGTTTATAAAATTCAAGAATTTTTCTAACCAATGTACTTGATTAATAATAATCAATATAAATATGAACGAAGAAATTACTTAATATAAATTAATCAAATAATTGATAATAATTTAAAGAGGATATAGAAGAGAGAATACAAATTGATTTATAGTGATTCTGTAAACAATCACTGCTTATATTCACTCATAAGATTCTTCTTAAAATTTCATTATAATTCTTCTTTCAAGATAAAGAATAACATTTTTACAATTTTTCTAGGTAAAAATAACCCTTCTTACAACCTTAGAAGCCTTAATCCCACTTACAACACTCCCAAGTATAATGTCCAACACTTTAACATAGTTTTATATCTAAAAAATATCTCACTTATTCACTTGATAGTTCCAAAGAGACTTACTCACAAATATGAAACAATGCTGCTCAAATAATTGAAAAATACTAAAAATATGTGTAAAGTACACCTGAAAGCTAAACTTCTTAATGCTAAAAATCAATGAGAAAACGGATATACATAGTGTTTTGAGACCTTTTCTAGTCATTGGAGCCAAGCAATAGCTGTTACAAAGGCTATAGATAAAGCACTGGTCAACTAATATGGCATAATGATCGTCGGCCAGTATGCATTAAAGGCATCAAATTCATTAATCGTTAAAATACTGGTCAACTAGTAGACATATAACCAATGTTATAACAAAATTTTGGTATATCAAATTTCAGAATTTTTTGTCAACCACTAATCCATATAGGTAGAACAATCACCTTAAAGACATGATTAACAATTTGAAATGCTCAAACTCAATTTATTTAATTCACTTATAATTTAAACACTTCTCAAAATGTTTCCTTAAAGTTTGTTTGAAAGATCAAGAGACTTTTATATTAAAACCAAAAGTTTCAATAGCTCTTAATGAATAATAAGACTCATGCAATAAAGTAAATGAAATGTTTATGTATAGTGAGCTTTTAAAAACTCAACGTGATCAAATAAGATTATAATTAATATTGCAAACTAAAAGAATAAGCTTGATAAGCCTTGATCTTCTTTTGTTTTGAGTTTGATCTTCATTTCGATGGTTAAAAACTTCAACTTCTCATTATCAACTTCTTCAACTATCTTCTTTAGTTTATGATTTCATCTTGTCTCATATTGCTTTTAGTCAAAATAATAAACTTCTTAGTAATAATTATATTGTTTTATAATTAAAACCTCCATAATTTCAGCAAGTCTTAACTCGCAGTGAAATTAACTTTAGCATTAAACATCATATCGAAAGCCATAACTACTACAACCCTGCGTGCTTTTTCCAATACAAGTCCAGGTTTTTTCAATATGATACTGCCAAATCAATGAAGATTAAAGCTCAGATCTATGTTTGTGCAAACAGATTAAGGTTGAAAATGAGTCTATTTTAAAAACAATCAAGTTCGATTGAAATTAAGTTTTATTTGATTTATTAACATTAGATTGACATACTTCATATTCAAACTAATTTATTATAAATAATTCTCCCAGAAATTTTATTAATTTAAATACATTCAAATTCAAACTATTAACTATGATTAAATTAAATTTATCTAATTACTTTTGGACTATATCAAACTAATTTAAGGACATTGCCATATTGCATGCAAGAGGGTAACCTACTTTGTAAGTTGTGACAGTCTTTTCAAGTAATTAACAAGGATCTACCAAATACTACAAGAGATTAATTGTTTCGGAGGTTTCAAAACCAGATGAGAAAAGTCAGAGAAATACATAAGAAGTAATGTTGTTCGACTGTATGAATTTATCGCTATATAGTTATACTTGGTACATTTTTTTGTGTTAACGTAGCTCTAATACCATGTGTTATAAATGGTTCTAATTCAGCAGAAGTAGCAGAGCTATCGTTCAATCAGATGTTCTAAACCTTGGGCTTCGGGTTTGGTCAAGACCTCCTACGGGATTTTTTGTCGAGACTAGTCTTCTTTAGTCTTATTTGATGTTAAAAAAAAAAGAGAGGTTCTACGCCTTGACGTGAGCATGGTAGTGGACGCAGTAACGTGTAGTATTCCCCTTGGAATGTGAAACGATTGAACAAGATGTCTTCAGAATTCTTCGAGCAAATGTGACCCTAATTACCGGCACCTTCACAGGATTACAATTTGCGTGTTTTCGCTTTCATGGCAACCGCTAATCTGTGAAAAAGCTTTGGATTCGAATTCAATCATGACAGTTTTCCTTTCGCTGTCTGTCACGCCCAATGTCAATTACGTGTGGCGCCCACTAGCATCAGTGCTAGGTATATTTTTCACCGACTGGTCACATGGAGGCTCATCATTGACGAAGCTTCTCTCTCAGTTTCTCATTCTAGCGTACGTACCTTCCTAGAATAGAACGTGCATGTTATTGTTTGTTTGTTAATGGAGAATTTTTAAGTTGCTGGCAAATTTTCTCTATGTTACTCTAATGTTCGTCCTGGGTAACAGGAACTGAGGAAGTCTCCTCCGTCTGTTATAACTACAAACACACACAACCGTAGCTTGTTGAATAATGGCCAGTAAGTTGACTTGGGCAATTGTTTTTAGTATTTTAACAGGTTCGAGGGAAGCCAAGTTTGTACCTGGAGTATTGTTGGCTTGATTCAGCATTTTGATTTCTATATGGTCGCAAAAACATAACACCAATTTTCTGAGGTCGCTTAGGCCTCAATTAAAGTATGTTTAGTTTTTAAAATTTAACATGAACTTCCTGCTTTTGACATCTTGTTATAATGGACAAAGAAAATACTGTAATGTAAGCAAAACTTTTGTCATGAACGTGGAATCTCCCACGATTTATGGAAATTGAGGACAAAATGCTCCGTCTCTTTTCTTCATGCGGTTTCCAAGATGGAACTAGAACGACACCGCTTAGTTGGGGGATCAAATCCCCTGTATCTCTTCACCCTAATTAATCACTTCCCCTGTGCCCATAAATTCCTATCCATCCATTAATCACTTCCCCTGTGGCATACATTCTCCCATCCCATCAATTAAATTTAATGGATGGATGGAATTTTATGGGCATCGAGTGGCCGTACACCTTAGTTGGCATATTCAATATGGTGATGTTCTTCTCTAGGAATTGTTGCAAGTTCAAATTCTCTTAACAAAAGCATTACTCCAATTAGCCATCTTTTGAGTGACGGATTGGCATGAGCGGTGACAGGATGACGCAATCAATACGCTTGACGTCTAACTCCGAAACACTGGCCAATCCCGTAACATACTAAAGCTGGATGAGATTCAATTATATAAGAAGAGATAAAAACACATAATAAAAAAAAAAGAAGATAAAATCATTAACTGAGAAAAGAAAAGCATTAAAAATAAAGAAGAAAGTTGACAAGTAAAAGAAGATTGGAATTTTGGAAGAAATGATTTTCTAAAGTGAAAAGGCAAGCGCAATTAGAGGGTCAAAGGTTTTCTCCAAATTATAGCTGGCAGCAGCAAGGCTCCACCTTTCTCTTAAAAGAAATGAAACAGCTTTGGCCGGAAACAACTATCATAACGCGTTAACGCGTGAAGTGCGCCGAACATCATCTCAATTTGCAACCTCAAAATACTACACAGGAACATCTAGTCGATATGTTTTTGTTATAAAGTGGAAATAGAGTTCATTTTGTACAAAATACAAGCATGCACCTTTTACACTAACCCAGTTTAGTACTTTGGTTAGTTTTCGCGCCTTCTCCTTATTTAAGCATCACCGGTCCTGACCTACTCTTAAGAGATTACGAAGGTGTCGTAAAGACTACAGATCGGGTAATCTGTCATTCCCTTTTTTCCTACAAGGAGTCTGAGTGAATCTTTCAGAGTGATCTCTGGCTTTGTTTTGTTGCTGCATTTAGCAACTTGGTCAAGTGCCATTTTCGAAGATCTAAATGGGCAAAGAAGCAATCTTTTTGTACTTGTTCTATGGAGTTTTGGCTGCTTTGAGTGTTAACGTGGCCAATGCAGATGACCCGTATAGGTTCTATACCTGGACCGTGACTTACGGGTATATTTCTCCTCTTGGTGTGCGCCAACAGGTAAATTGTTATTTTGGTGTGGGATATGTTCTTGAATCGTGTGCCTAGGAGGGTGTCTAGTTCGTGGAAGCTAAAGTTGTGACTTTTGTTTTGTGAAGGTGATCCTAATCAATGGCCAGTTTCCTGGTCCTAGACTTGATGTGGTGACTAACAACAACATTATCCTCAATCTCATCAACAAGCTCGACAAGCCTTTCCTTTTAACATGGTAAAGTTCGTTTTTTTAAAGTTGCTCACTTTGTTCTGCTTAGAAACGGGCCTGTGGAAGTTCATCGCTCCTTATTCATGTTGCTTTTAGATTCCATTTACCTTTCAATAATGTAGACAGCTCCTATAGAACCTATTCAGAAAATGTTGAGAACCTTTTCTTTTCCTTTCGGTTTTGGTTATGAGAATAAAACATAAATGAGTTCATACAGTGCCTAGTAAACTGCTGCTTTAGAGTTGCTTCCTACCAGCTTGCTGAAACGAACCCGGAAAGATTCTTGCTTTATATCATTCCCCTGCATTCTGCACTTATAAATTTCTAACGAAGTTCCTGAATTTGATTCTTTCTTGTGTTTGTATCGATGAAATTTGCTAAGTAGGAACTTCCAATGCCTACTGATCAATTGAATTTCAAATTCTAAGCGAGACATTCTTTTGACCATATTGTCACAACCAGGAATGGCATTAAACAAAGGAAAAACTCATGGCAAGATGGAGTGCTGGGAACCAATTGCCCCATTCCCCCGAACTCTAATTACACCTACAAATTCCAAGTCAAGGATCAGATTGGAACCTTCACTTACTTCCCTTCCACACAATTTCACAAAGCTGCTGGAGGATATGGAGCAATCAATATCTACGCAAGGCCTCAGATCCCAGTTCCGTATCCATTGCCTAATGGAGATTTTACTCTGCTCATAGGAGATTGGTACAAGAAAAGTCACACGGTAAGGAAGAGATGAACAACTTCTTGCGCATAAAATTTTTCAATTTGTTTCTTGGATACACAACGCTATTTTGTGTTTTCGCTAGATGTTCGATTGGTTCGCCACATCTTTTATAGCACATTAGATATGATTTCTATGTTTAGCTTTCGAACTTTAGGCCTCACTGAAACTTTATAGTTATGCGAAACATGGAAGCAGCTCCAGAGACTGTAAAAAATGCTGCAGGATGTCTAAACTGTGTTTATTATGGGCAGACCTGATTTTTGTTAAAACTGTGAGATAACTTGGAGATGAAAAATGCTGCTTTATTTTCTTGAGCCTGCTTGTAGCTCCACTCTCATTAAGCTACTTGGTTCTTCTTTTGGCTGGATAAAGTCATTGGTTCAACGTATCGCTTAACCACTTTGTTATATCCCTGACGTTTCACCTTAAGCTGTCTTGATCTTTGCAGATACTGCAGACATTTTTGGACTCGGGGAAATCTCTCCCATTCCCAGATGGACTCATAATTAACGGCCAGACTCACACTACCTTCACTGGTGATCAAGGTCAGTGCTAGAAATTTTATCATATTAATAATCCCAATATCCAACGTATGAAGAACTTTATGTTAGTTACTTGTGTCTTTTTACCAACATCTTCTTTGCCCTTCAGGTAAAACCTACATGTTCAGGATCTCAAATGTAGGATTATCTACCTCACTGAACTTCAGGATCCAGGGCCACACAATGAAGCTAGTGGAGGTTGAAGGATCTCACACTATTCAGAACATTTATGACTCTCTTGATGTGCATGTTGGCCAATCTGTAGCTGTCTTAGTTACCCTAAATCAGGCTCCAAAAGATTACTACATTGTTGCTTCAACACGTTTCACCAAGCAAGTTCTCACAGCATCTGCAGTGTTGCATTACTCCAACTCTAAGGCCCCAGCCTCTGGACCCCTGCCCGTTGGTCCTACTTACCAAGTGCACTGGTCGATGAAGCAAGCTAGAACTTTCAGGTATTGATTACAATTGAAATTGATGCTTTTGATGAGATATGTGACTCAGATATTTTTATATGGTTGGTGATTTGTGTTCATAATTTTATCCCTTTTTTCCTTGAAGGTGGAATTTGACAGCAAATGCAGCTAGGCCAAATCCTCAGGGTTCGTACCATTATGGAAAGATAGCAATCACTAAAACGTTTGTGTTGGGCAATTCAGCACCTTTAATAAATGGGAAGCAGCGATATGCAGTCAACAGGGTTTCCTATATTAATCCAGATACCCCACTAAAACTTGCTGATCACTTCAACATCCAAGGAGTCTTCACCATGAACTCCATCCAAGGTCTTCCGTCAGATGGTCCTGCATACATATCCACCTCCGTTATCCCCACCAACCTCCACGATTTTATAGAAGTTGTTTTCCAGAACAATGAGAACACCATTCAATCCTGGCATCTTGATGGTTATGACTTCTGGGTTGTTGGGTAAGTAGACATGTTCTGTTACATCCACTTCTTGCGAGTCTAATGAGCTCTTAACATTTAACTTTGAACATCCACAGTTTTGGTTTTGGGCAATGGACACAAGCCAAGAGAAGAACTTACAACTTAGTTGATGCCCTTACCAGACATACTGTTCAGGTAAATGAGATACTTTTGTAACATAATATTCCCATCAGCGAAGGATCCGGCATAAACGATTCCTTCCATACGCCAACAACATTTTATAGCTTGTGATTCATGCATTATTTCCTTGCAGGTATATCCAAACTCATGGTCCACCATATTGGTCTCCTTGGACAACCAAGGTATGTGGAACATGCGGTCTGCAATATGGGAAAGGCAGTATCTTGGGCAACAATTATACCTAAGGGTCTGGACTCAAGTTAAAAGCTTTGCTAATGAATACGACATTCCTTCTAATGCTCTACTTTGTGGCAAAGCCATTGGACGTCATCAGTAGAATGGCCGGCTATTCAAATGTAATCTGTCTTCTGAGTCATAAGGGTATGACTATGGAGGAAAACAGAATAGGAGTGAAACAAAAGGCGGGTTTAATTGATCATTTACATGTTTATTGTACATCAGTGAAATTTTAAATCGCAATTCTATTGGTATTCTTGGTTTAAATATAAATGTTTGTGCACATTTTCGAAGGTTTTGCTTGGAGAATGCTAAAAGGCCATATGGTATCTATATAGCTTGTGGTTTGAACATGTTCATGATAACTTCATGTTGTATTCATCTAGTTCATCATCAAGAACGCAAATGAAATGTATAAAGTCTATCCTAAAAATAAAAACAGAAAAATAATCCAAAAGATAAAGTCATACTATTCCAATCTATAGATATTTAGGTAGTTTTTAACACTCCTCTTTGTCTTAATAGTTCCAGACTCACTAGGTTGCTTATCAATTCTTTAAGTCTGGCTTTTGAAAGTGCATTTGTTAGGACACGTCGATCATCAATCCTACAATAAAGTAGACATATTTCACCTTCTCTCCAAATCACTTAATCTTAAAATGGTTATCATGCTATAAAAAATAGGATTGTTAGGGTTGTTTAAAATTGAAATGGTAGCTTGATTATCAACAAAAATCTAAGTTGGCTCATTTTGCTCCTTAAGGATATTTTTGAGCCAAATTAGTTGATTTACAATAGTAGTGGCTAACACATATTCTGCCTCAATTGTGTTTTGAGCTACAACATCTTGTTTCTTTGAACATCATGAAAACAACCCTAAGCCAAAGTTAAAATAGTGACTTGTTGTTGTAACATCTCGTTCTCGTATTAAGGGTTAGAACCCTAAAATTTGATACATGTGAGATCAAAGAGGGATTTAAAAAATGTATTTCATACTCATGCATAATGACAGCATATATACATGCGTGAATTGTTATTTTTGCACATGAAAATAATTGTACGTGCATTCATTGACAATTTTCATGTATAATTGTTTATAATGTGAGTATATTGAGAAATTTGATTTTTATATATTGAAAATTTGATTTGAGGAGTATATAAATTGATTTAGAATTTTTAGGAGTTTTTGGAGATTTTTGAAAATTGTTGAATATTTTAACTAGGAAAATTGCCAAATGACAAAACAATTGTTAAATGGTAGTAGAAATTACTGTCCAATGGTAATAAAAATTTTAACAAAGGATTTAATGACATATGTCATTAAAAATTGGGAGACAATTGGATTAGAAATTAGAGGCAAATATATTAGTTTTAATAAGGGTCCATATGGGACCATGAGAAGGAGACAAGTGGCAGTGACAAGTGTCACTACCACTCACCATTCCTTTCTCTCACGGTCCTTTCATTTGAAAGATCAAGTAAATGGTTTTTCTTTCATTTTAACTCTTGCTTTTCTCTTCTTCTTCGCAACTCCTCCATTTTTCTCCAAGTTTCTTCTCCTTTTTCATGATTTTTGCCACCGACCATCACCAACATTACACCTTGCTTTCATCTATTAATGGCTACATCCATTTTGTTGTTTCTTCCATTTGCCATAAGAAAAACCTAGCCTACCCACCTTTAAAATGAAGATCGTATATATTGGAGAGCTAGGATTTCTTGGTGATTTGAAAGAGCATTGGAAGCTAAATCAAGTAAGTGATGCTTTAAATAACATGGGCAAGGTTTATGCATGATTACTAGAGGTTAAATGACATATAATGATGTTTTATACATGATGAATGTGGGTGATGAAATGCTTCGGTAAATTTCTTGTTTTGTATATGTATGATGATTAATGATTTATAATTTGTTATAGAGATATTTTGAGGTTGAATGA
>JANVCQ010000232.1:6714069-6725919 GCA_025531925.1 Erythroxylum plowmanianum
ATATTGAAGTGCTGCTTGTATGTGAATGAGAAGAACTAAGTGTACTTAATGTGATTGTTAAATGTGTTCTAAATGTGTAATTGCATGTAAGTGAAGGTGTGATTCTCAACTAAATGTTGAATGTCGGACTAAGGTCCGATGATATGGGAATGAGATTAAATGCATGCAAATGTGACTAATGTATTTCATTTCATGAATGCATGAAATATAATGACTATTGTGACCAGAGTAGACATCGATCAGAGCTTAAAGCTCAACGAGTGAAAATGAGCTTCAAGCTCAAAAGTGAATCAAAGCCTCAGGCTCAACATTTAATGAGCCCTGTATCTCCCGAGCAGATAAGGGATAGTTATAATAAGCCCTATGTAGGACAGTTTAGGCACTCGGTCACAATCAAAGTAACAAATGAAAAGTGAGTCTCATATGCACTGCATATGCATAAAATGAATGATTAAGTGTATTGATTGTGAAATGTGAATTATGTGTTATGTGATTGGGTGAGCCATCAATGATGGTCACTCATTGAGTTTGCAAAACTCACCCAAAATTTACAAATATTTTTCAGGGCAGAAGAATACCCCGTTAGGCAAACGGGAGTATCCCTATAACATACAAGTAAAAGATAGAGATCAGGATCAGTTCGTGTCTGCATTGTACTTTTTCCTTTTATATTGAATTATATAATTTTTGCAATTTTTGTATCAAAATAACGTATTCAGAAACTTTTGCACAATGTGTATACAAATGTATTTATGCTGAAATTGTAATGGCCCTAAGTGGAAACTGAATTTTCAATGAGCTGTGTATTGATTGTTTTGCTATGATTGAAAATGTTTATGAAATGAAGTGGGCCCGATTTGGTTATGAATTTCTGCACTTTATATTTATGGTTTCAAAAAAAAAACAAATTTGTACTGAAAGTTGAGTGATTGAGTGCTCTAGCATGTCACCCTCGCGGGACACGAACTCGGATATCACCCATCGATGTTAGGTTCGGGTCTTGCAGGAGTGGGGTGCTACAGTTGTACTTCTCATATCATCAATCAAACCTTCCCAATCACTATCTGAATATCCATGAAGTTTGAAATTGTAACAGTGAGTGTACTTAATTCCATACTTTTTTTTTTACATATCTTACATTTCATTTGGAAGCTTGAAAATGCATTTCAGTGGCACAATGGTTAAATCTTGAAATCATACTTACTACAAATATAATATCAGGTCTAGTTGCAGTAAGATACATTAAGCAACCAATTAGGCTTCTATAATGATGTTAATCCACTTTATTAGCACCATTCCTTCTAGTTCATCGGAGTAGTGGTGCTTTTGCAATCCTACATATGAAAATTTTTAAGTATTTCCCTTGCATTCTTCCTTTGGCATATGAAGTCCCCATCTTTATCTTGCTTTACCTCCAATCCCACAAAAAAGTCATTAAGCCAAGATCAGTCATCTCAAATACTTTGAGCGTTTTAGCTTAAACTCCTTTATTAGCTTCTCATCATTTACTCATATAAACAAATCATCAACATAAATAGAAAATATGATTAATTTAGCTTATGTTTGCTTTATATATAATGTAACTTCACTTAAAATTTTAATGAATCCAAGGTTTTGAACATGGTCATCAATTTTGTTGTACAGGCTTTAGGGGTTTGTTTAAAAACGTACAAGGCTTTTTTTAACTTGTAGACCTTCTCCTCATGTCCTTTGACTTGGAATCCTTCTAGTTGCTCCACAAATAACTCCTCCTATATACAACCATTCAAGAAAGCAAATTTTACATCTAAATAGTAAACTTTCCACCCTTTACGCATAGCCAAGGCTAACAACATTCTAATCGTATCAAGGCATGCAACTAGAGCAAATGTTTATGAAAAATCTACCCCAAATACTTGAGCATATCCCTTTACTACTAATCTGGCCTTGTATTTATTTATAGAACCATTTGCATTAAGTTTGGTTCTATAGACCCACCAACATTTTCTTTGGGGGTGAATTGTCTTTTTTCAGTATGGAAAGGTGGAAAAGCCTCATCCTCTTGCTTGTTGAAGCCTTCAAGTCTTATGTTGTTTATCCTCTGTATAACTTCTTATCTCCAATTTCATAAAATAAATTTCTACCCTTATAACAAGAAATTGATATCAGATCCTTCCTCTTGATGGATCTGTGCGTTTAGTGAAACCATAATGTAGGCTAATACAACATCCATAACTGTTGCACCACCATTTTTTGATGGTGACAACTATAAAGTATGGGCTATCAGGATAACTGTTCACTTTGAAGTTTTGGATCTTTGGGAGGCTGTAGAAGAAGACTATAAAGTGTTGCAATTATTTGAAAATCCTGCAACAATGCAGCTGAAGAATCATAACAAGAGGAAGAAAAAGAAGTCCAAAGTGAAAGCTTGTCTTTTTTAGTTGTGTCAAGTGTGATTTTTAAAAGAACTATAAATCTACAATTTGCTAAAGATATTTAGGATTATCTCAAATCTAAATGTCAAGGCTATGAAAGAACCAAAGGTATGCAAGTCCTTAACTTAATCAGAGAATTTGAGATGCGGAGCATAAAAGAGACATAAACTATTGAAGGCTATATTGAAAGGTTGCTAAGCATTGTTAATAAGGTACGACTTCTTAGCTAGGATTTTCGTGATAAAAGAATTATGCAAAAGATTTGTGTCACTATACTTGAAATAATAATCTAAAGATTTGTCAAGCATTTCTTTAGGAGAATTAGAAAGTGCTTGGCAGGCACTAGAGTAGAAAAGAATTATGAGACAAGAGGAGGCAGTACAAGGTGCTTTTCGTATAAAATCACAAAACCTAAGAAAAGCAAAGACAAAAAGAATAACAAGAGGAAAAACAACAAAAAACTTGAAAGCTCCAACAAATAACAAGATGAGGTTTTTCCATCTTGTCCACACCACAAAAAGACAAATCAGCTTTTAAGAAAATGTTGGTGGAGGCTTGATGTCAAGTGAAAAAAGTGTGGGAATATGGGGCATATAGAATGGATTTGTAAGTGTTAACCTGATGAGACAAAGGTGTCCATAGAGCAAAACCAAAAGGACTAACTCTTTATTACCATATGCGTTGTTACAAGTAACAATTACAATGATCTTAGTTGATAGGTAGCGGTTATACAAACCATATGACCAATCAGCAGAACCTCTTTAAAGAGCTTGATAAAACCGTTGTTTCCAAGGTGAAAATTGGAAATGGTGATTTTATCTCAATCAAGGGAAAAGGAATTGTAGTTATTGAGAGTATGACAAGTTTGAAGCATATCATAGATGTTTTATATGTGCTTGACAGCCAAAATTTGCTTAGTGTTGCACAACTAGTTGAAAAAGGCTTCAAAATCATATTTAAAGACAAATGGTGCTTGATCATATATGTGAAAGGCAGAGATGCATTTAAGGTGAAAATGAGACCTAAAAGTTACGCCCTAAATCTGATGGAGGAGGAGCAAATAGCTTTTTCAAGCATTGTGAGCAATGTTGAATTATGACATAAGAAGCTTGGACATTTCCATCATGTTGGACTTCTCTAAATGCAGAAACATGCCTTAGTGAGAGGTGTGCCATTACTTGAAGACAATTTAGTTGATTGTGTGGCTTGTTAATATGGAAAGCAAGTCAGAAAATCATTCCCTTAAACAACATGGAGAGCAACATACAAGTTACAACTAGTGCACACAAATGTTAGAGGACCTCAGAAAGCATTATCTTTAAAGTAATAAATTCTATATTACATTTATTGATGATTTTACCAGATTTTGCTGGATTTATTTGTTTAAATCCAAATCTAAGGCTTTTGATATATTCTGGAAATAAAAAGCCTTTTTGGAAAATCGAAGTAGTTGTAGGTTCCATACAATAAGATACAAATAAAGTTTTTGACAGGTTTTGTGAAGAAACTAGTATTGAACACCAACTTATTACACCTTACACCCCATAACAGAATGATGTAATTGAGAGAAAAATTGAAGTGTTATAGAAATAACAAGGCGTATGCTGTATGAAAAGGAATTACCAAAGAAACTATTGGTAAAGGATATAAACACTGTTGTATTTTTGTTGTTATTAGAGCATAAATTTATTTATGAAATTGGAGACAAGAAGTTATATGTATAATAATATTAAACTTCCACTGTAGAGCTCTTTAAATAGAGATAGAGTCTAGAGTCTAGAGTTAGAGTTTAACAAAAACTCAAATATAGTACTTATTCTTAGGCATTTATTCAGATAAAACCATCATAAAGATAAAAATAGAAAATAATCTAATGGATAAATTCATCCTAATCCAATCTACAACACAAAATAAGGTACACCTCAAAATCCTTATAGTGATTATATCTACATGTACAATAAATTCTCTACAACTTCTACATGTTTGACCAACTAGTGTAAGGCCATTTGCATATACCCTTAAAAAGTATTAAATAACTTTATAAAAGATCTTGACATGAAACTTCAATCTCTATGGTCATGGGAAAGAAAACTATTGGTGGTGTTTCCTTTTTGTTGTACATGGATCAAACTAAAGCCTACCTTGAATGAGCTCAAAAATAGAACTGCTCCAACAATGTTAAGATTATAAATAAGATGACATAGGAAAGAGTCTCCGAAACAGAAAAAAGAAACTTGCAGATGGTTAAATAACATTAGAATTTATGTAGGTTGCGGTAGACAAAAAATGGAAGAGAAATTCACATGTTGGGAAAAATTAAGGAGTAAATTTTGAAGGGAATATGGATTTCACACTCTACTAACTTAATGTTATAAGAGTCTAAAAACTGTATGAAATTTTTAGAGCATACAATTTAAAGAACAATATATTACCATCATTTAAAAGTGATGATTAACTTTTGTTTATTTGATAATTGAAATTTTAAGATAATATTGACTAGTTTCAAATACTAGTCAAGATAGGATAGCATATTCCTTGGAGATTTGTTTGGTTAATTATAGTTGGATTGTGGCTTAGGAATTATCATTTTTTTGTGAATTAACAAAAACATGTATGCCTTGGAGGCTAATATCTTAAAGCCATCTTGGATAATATTTGGTAGCAGATTGTATACAGATAGAACTCTATTTGGTGAAAACTTCTTGGGGAATCACGTGACCCAAGCTAAATGTTCTGCCATGTGTCTTCTTTAGACTATTGTTGCTGATGGGGTTTATGGGCAGATGTGTTCTGATTTTGGTCTTTGCATGATTGATTTGTGTTTTCTTTTATTCTTAAACATCAATTGAGGGTGGCTTTTGGGTTTTTTTTGTAGCTATATACTCATCTATTGTTGAATAACCATTGAGTGCTCCAGAGTTGGTCTTTGTGTGTGATTTTTGCTAGGTATTCTCCATCTCTCTTCAACGATAACAGTAGGTTGTGTAATCATTGATGTTGTTGATTTTGGTAGTTGTGTTTTTTCTCTAGTTTTGAACGACTTGTGAGGGTTATCTTTGTTATTGATTGGGAGACTCGATAGTTGTGTTTTCCCCTGATGTTTGTGTGATTCTTATGGGTCTATCTACTACTGAAGGAGTGTTACTTATGTGGCTATCGGTTGTGATTTGTGAGTGAAGGTGGTCTGCATAAAATTCCAACAGGTGTCGTGGATTTTACAGCTCTGTTGTTTACAACGTTTCAGTAAAGAAATGTTTATTTTATTGGTGATTTTTCTAGATTGGGAAGCTGTGTTTTTTGTCCTTGGTGAGGGAATTTTTGGGCTATCAATGATAGTAGTTTTGTGTGAAAATTTTCCAACAGTCTTAGTGTTTTCACATCTTTATAGTTTGTAATGTTTTCGATGGAAATATGTTCGTTTCATTGGTGACTTTTCAGCTACTGTGCGTGCGATGTTCCAATGGCGTGCGTGGGATGTTCTAATGACGATATTGAAGCTTCACAACAAATTCTCTTAATAGATAACTTCTTATTCTTTCGTTGACGAAGTTACTTTGTTAAGGAAGTTGTTTTCTTTTTCATGTATCTTTGTTTGTGTTCGTTCTTATTTCAATCACTTGAGTTATTTTTTCATCCTTTATTATCAAATACTGTTAAGAAAATCCTTTGTTCATGTTACTATGAGACGGTCGTACTATTGGGTGTAGTTTACTTTCACGAGTAGAGAGGACAGAGGATAATGTCAAGAATTGGCTAAGTCAACTCTGTAATGCCTTAAGTAAAAATATTGTTGCACCACAGGTAAAAGTAATTAAGCTGGGTGAGGGCTCAGTAGATGTAAACAAGCTATGTCGAACTACATTAACAAATTTTGGGGTTGATTGTTATTTTACATTTAATTTTTTCGTTTTCGCTTGAGTTAGAAATAACTGTGATTGAACTAGAATTTTTGCCAAAATACTACACCCTTTTGAAAATTTTCAATTAGTATCAGAGAAGATCACCAAATCAAAACTTGGTACGTTAAGTTGTTACAGATCGGTGTTTTGCAATTATGGCTATAAGAGATTGCGCATCAATCATCAAGCCACCATTATTAGATGGTTCAAATTATCCTACGTGAAAATCTTGAATGAGAGTATTTATTCAGGCACAGGGAACAAAAGCGTGGAACTTAATGTTGCATAGTTGGACACTTCCAGTTATAACTGATGACAAGGGAGAAGAAGTACTGAAAGATCCATTTGAATGGACAAGAACTTAAGAAGAAGAGAAAGCACTTGGAAACTCTCAAGCCATGCATGCCATCTTTAGTGTAGTTGATGAAGGTTGCTTCTTAATGATATCAACTTATGAATCGATAAAAGAAGTGTGGGATACTTTGCAAACTATACATGAGGGATCGAAATCTGTGATAGCCTCAAAACTTCAAATATTGACTATGAGATTTGAAGAGTTAAAGATGGACTAGAGCAAAACTATTAAAGACTTTCAAGAGAGACTGCGTGATATAACAAACCAAGCACATCAACTCAAGAAGAAGTCCAACCTGAAAATGGTTAAGAAAACATTGACATTGTTGTCTTCAAGGTTCATACTGAAAATTGCATCAATTAAGGAAGCTCATGATATCATTGAATTTCCATTGGATAAAGTAATTGAAATTTTTACCAAATTTGAGATGAATTTGTTAAGGGGCAAACAGGAGAGGAACAAAGCATTGGCATTGCAAGCCAAGATTGGTAAAATTGTGATTGACTTCGAAGATGAATCCAATAAGAATGAGAATATGAAGTTATTGACAAAAAATTTCAACAAGTGGTTAAAGAAAGTGACGAAGGATAGATCTAATTTTAGGCAAAACGGTGGGTAGTAATTTCAAACAACAAGGTAAAAGTTAAAAAGGTGAAAGAAAAGTGAAGAAAATCCAATGTCATGAATGTCAAGATTTTGGACATGTGTAAGTGAAATATGCTAACACATAAGAGAAAAGGGAATTCCTATACTAGCACTTGGAGTGAGAATGAATTTGAAAGTGAGTATGGTAGTGAAGAAAATTTTGTGAGAAGTGTTACGTTGGTTGCTTTATATAGCAAAAATCCAGTTGCTTGCCTAATAATAACCAAGGAAGAAGAAATTGATGATGAAAACAACGATAAATCATAAATGTTTTAGAAAAATGTAGATGAATCAGCTTAAAATCTAACCTCAGATTATGACAGTGATGACTGTGGTTCAGATGACAAAAAGGAGGATATCTATGAAGCCTATGAATTAATGTATGCAAAACGGGTGCAAACTGGTAAGAAAAATGAAAAGCTAAAGAAGGGAAGCCTCACCATGAAAAACATCATTCAAGATCTAGGGAAGAAGTTATTTTTTATATTAGATGAGCTTGGTGAAACAAAATTGAAGTTGGTCAGAACAAAAAAAGGAATAAGAATGTTAAATGGAGATACAGAAAAATTAGAACAATTGATGAAAATTGGTAAGATTAAAGGAGATCTCGAGGCAATGGCTATAAAGGTGAAAGTTTTAAGTCTAATGATGAGAATAATGAAATAACCAAATCTATCCAAGAAGAAATCTCAAGAAAAAATTGGAGGTTTATACCTACATGTCATTTTAGTGGGGTTTTCAGGCACATAAGGATGAAATGCTACAAGTTACAACAAATGATATTTTAAAGGGGACAAAATCGAAAATCTAGACATTTAACCCATGTTACCTAAACATACTTGGGTTAGAAAAAATTAGACTCACACATCAGAACAAACACACAAGGGAGTTAATACCAGAAATTGTCCAAATCCACAGTTAGTTGTTATTGGAAAAGAAACTAGCCGGACATCTGATGAAAGATTATGTATAGAGGAATAAGCTCAAGTTTGAATTTCTTTGAGGGGCACATAAATTACATGCTTTATATTTTTAAAGTATATTTTGATTTTGTTTAAACAAAAGGAGGTTTGAAAGAGTTAATATCTAAACTTTTTGAGTTTTTATGGGTTTTTCTAAAGTTCAAGTGATTGGTGTGTGTTTGGATTCTTCTTACTTGTTGAATAGTATGAAAGTTTGGCTTCTAAATGTTGATTTACAGAGTTATGTTAAGAATATATTGATGCTTAATTCAAGGTCTGTAGGAAGATTTAGATTTTCTATAATTTGGGTTTCTTAAGTTTATCCTGGTTTCTCTTTATATCGTGGGTTATATGAATTTAGGAAATTTGCATTCATATGGTTTATATGAAGAAAAGATTGATTAAGTTTAATTATGATTCGTTAAATGCACTTTTAGGGATTCTGAATTTAATTAGTCGTACGCGGATGACTTTGATGTAAGTAATGATATGTTGACTAATGTTTTGACTAGTGGTAAATTGTCATCTTGGCGTGCTTATGATTATTCCGCTGTACCTATTGTTGAATTTTATGTTTCTTTATTCGCTGAGATTGATTGCATTGAAGTCATTCTTCGTTTTGACATTGTTTGTCCCAAGGGGGAGATATAAGATTGTTTTGGTTATTATTTAATTCAGGGTGAGATTTTATTATTAGTCTTGCTTTTTGGCATCTTTTGTCCCAAGGAGGAAAAAACTATATTGCTTTTTGGTATCTTTGGATAATTAATTATGTTTGGATCTTGTTGATTGATTAAGGGGGAGTTCTCATGTAGATCATGAATTTGGTGTTATATGTTCAATTATACCCTTTATGAGGAGTTTCAAATATGTAACAAATAATACCAAAAAGGCTAGATTGTTAAGTTATATATTGATATCTTATTATTTAATTTTGACATTTTTTGATAATTGGACTATTAAGATAATGTTGATTAGTTTCAAATTCTAGTCAAGATGGGATATCATATCCCTTGGGGATTTGGTTGGTTGATTATAGCTGGACTGTGGCTTAGGAATTGTCGCTTTTTGTGTGAATTAACGACAATTTCTGTTTGCCTTAGAGGTTGATATTTTAAAGCCATCTTGGATAATATTTGGTAGCATATTGTATGTAAATAGAACTCTATTTGGTAAAAACTTCTTGGGGAATCATGTGACCAAAGCTGAATTTGTCTTCTGCCATGTATCTTTTTTGGGTTTTTGTCGCTGATGGGGTTTGTGGATAGCTGTGTTCTGATTTTGGTCTTTGCATGATTCAACTGTGTTTTCTTTTATTCTTAACAGCAATTAAGGGTGGCTTTTGGGTTTCTCTGCAACTATATATTCCTCTATTTTTTAATAATTATTGAGTGATGCAGAGTTAGTCTTTATGTGTGATTTTTGCTAGGTATTCTCCATCTCTCTTCAACAATAACAGTGGGTTGTGTAATCATTGATGGTGTTGATTTTGGCAGCTATGTTTTTCTTTAGTTTTGAACAACTTATGAGGGCTATCTTTGTTATTGATTGGGAGACTCGACAGTTTTGTTTTCCCTTGATGTTTGCATGATTCTTATGAGTCTGTCCACTATTAAAGGAGTGTTACTTGTGTGGCTGTCGGTTGTGATTTGTGAGTGGAGGTGGTGTACATAAAATTCTAGCAGACGTCGTGAATTTTATAGCTCCATTGTTTACAACGTTTCAGTACATTTATTTTGTTGGTGATCTAGATTGGGAAGATGTGTTTTTTGTCTTTTGTAAAGAAAATTTTGGGTTGTCAATGATAGTGATTTTTGTGTGAAAAAATTCCAACAGTCTTAGTATTTTTGCAACTTCATAGTTTGTAACGTTTTCATTAGAAAGACATTTGTTTCATTGGTGACTTTTCAATTACTGTGCATGAGATGTTCTAGTAACAATATTGAAGCTTTATAGCAGATTTTCTTGATGGACAACTTCTCATTATTTCGTTGACGAAGCTACTTTGTTAAGGAAGTTGTTTTCTTTCTCAAGTATCTTTGCTTATGTTCGTTGTTATTTCAATCATTTGAGTTTTTTTATCCTTTATTATCAAATACTATTAAAAAATACTCTATTGATGTTAGTACAAGCAGTTGTACTATTAGGTGTGATTTACTTTCACAGGTAGTGAGGACGAGAGATATTGTTAAAGATTGGGTGAGTTGACTCTATAATACCTTGAGTAAAACAGGTGAAAGTAATTAAGCTAGGTAAAGGGCCCGTAGACATAGACAAGGTATATCGAATTGTGTTAACAAATTTTGATGTTGATTTTTTATTTTACATTTAATTTTTATGATTTTGCTTGTGCTATAAATAACTGCGATCAAACCAAAATTTTTGCGAAACTATTACACCTCTTAGAACATTTTCAACTTTGATGTGAACATCCATCTTCAACGAGCACATGATAAGAATTTAATTTCACATGCGTTGGAATAAAAGCGGTCTACCTCACCAACCTCGTGGCATGTGCCTAATGCTTCTCCCATTCAGTAACATCTTGGGATACATTTTTGAACATCGAGTGCCACCATTACCTTAGGACAAATTTATGTATGTCTTTTCACTTCTTTGTCATAACTAGCAAACAAATACTGCACAAATGCATAGTGATATTCCAAATAAGTATAATGCCTACGTAATTTAGAATTAAGGAGTATATATATATATATATACATACATATATATATATATATATATATGTATGTATGTATGTATATATATATATATATGTATGTATGTATATATATACATACATATATATATATATATATATAATAGATGTATAAATGAATAATGTGTAATTTAAAATTTTGTGAGAAAAATAGAATTGTGTGATAGCGGATAAAATTTTGTCAAAGAAAAGATGTAAAAATATAATATTTGGAATATTTAGAATGAATTAATAAAATAAGTAAGTTAAAATTTAAAATAAATAAAAAATAAAAAATTGGAAATGTATAGTAACAAAGGAATTAAAAAGATAAATGAACGAAATATGTTAGTGAATATTGTGAAATTTATATAGAGGAAAAGATAAAATAGCTTAGTAAAAGTTGATAGGAAAAGGTGTTTAGCGATTCCTTCTGCGAGTCATTTCTCTTCGTCTTTTGATGCTTCTATAACTTTTTCTATTTATACTCCTTTTCGAATATCGATTCTATTTGGCTTGACAGCTGAGAGCATTTTCATGTTTAATGTTGATCCTTTTTTTCAAAAATAGTTTCGATCTAACGCTGCGTTTGGTTACTATCTCCAACATGCAAAGCCGGAACGAGACGAAAATTTAGAGACGAAACAGAACAAAATTTGGAGACAGTGAGGTGTTTGATTGTGATGAACAGAACAGAAAAAATTATCTCCGTCTCGATGTCAGAAATGTGTTTAGTTGCAGTGGATAGAACATAAAAACAGTGTCAATGGCAAAAATGCCCCTGTAGTATAATATAATTAGAAAGATATAATTCATTGATTATTTTAAAACGAATGATTTGTATTAGTAAAAAAGTTAACAAATAATAATAATAACA
>JANVCQ010000232.1:6732171-6744066 GCA_025531925.1 Erythroxylum plowmanianum
TATGCTTCCGCTTAATTTTGTTCTTGATGATTTGATATGAATCGATCTTGGGTTTTAAAGAGATTAAAACCCCTACAACTTATACTAAGAAACAAAAAATCATTGAACTGTAGAACTATTACAAATTAGTTGCAGCATCAGTCTAACGTAGCCTCGTTCAACATCTAAGTGCTCACTTTTCACTACTACTACTACCCCTCTAAATGCTTGGCCTTTTAATTACACTTGGAACCATCGATATCTTGTTAACTAAGTATACGAATTCTAACTAACGAGGTGACTTAGTCTTTCATCCATATCGTGAAAATCCGTTAGCAGCTTTTGTTTACTTTCTGGCCATTATGTTTGTTAGCAAGAAATAAAATATCAACGTGAACTGAGATGTCAAATGACACTACATTAAAAATTATATAAATTAATAATATTATAATAATATAAGATTTATTAATTAAAAGAAATATTATTATTCTATGAGCTCTGATAAAATTATAAAAATTTATTATATAATAGAAGTTATTAATTTACTATATTCTTCACCCTAATTATTCAATCAACATTGTAATTGATGCCTACTTCAAAGTTAAGCTACATTTTTAAGATAAAAAGTTTTGACTTTCAAACGAAAGGAAGGGATCCCAAAAATAGCCATCAAGTAAGAATGCAATTTCTCCTTACCTTGCAATAGTGGCTCCGATTTAAATTACCCTTTTTTGGAATATCGAGAAGTGCAAAAGTTTATTTCTTTTTCAATACTAATGCAGGAAGAAAGTTTTCGTTTGAATCTGATCGTATAATAATATATTACAGATACGTATTAAAGAGATAACTAAACTGGAGCTATATGATATGACTGACGCGAAATGATACAATCGGGTGAGCAATACTGATAGGGACATAGCTGCTGCTGATGACTAAACTGCAGTTGTTGTGAAACGGGAAAAATCTTGGAGCGTCTGTTTCCAAGAGAATGGAAATAGCAGAGCCAGAAGCAGAAAGAAAGAGAGAGGCAATGGCTTTAATTAGATAAGGCTGCAGAGTGGAATCATTCTTTCCAAACCTTGTCAGAATCAAATTGCTGTTTCTGGTAAACTGTTCCCAAATGCTGCTTTTTAAGACACACCCATTTATCTTCAATACAAATTCATGAAAGATTCTTCATGTTTATGTCACCCAGCAGCATACCACTACCCCATATCCTCATATAATATATGAAAAAATAATTGAACCAGCACTAAAGTTGGAGTCAACCTAGAGGAATACATTCAGTAAAGTCATGTGAAGGTTTTTATTCTTTTCTGATATTTTAGTCTCATGTCTTACACAGCGTTACTATACACTTACGATCTTTATTCGGTTTTGATGTCTTTATGCTAAAAACCTAGCAGAACTCTAAGTTATATCCTCATAAATCTTTCGTCTTTCTTTCTTCAAAGAATATCAACCCACAAAAAGTTCAGTTCCGGTGGTTTCGGGACTGTTTCCGACGATAAAGAAAGGGAACAATTGCTGATATATATGCAAAAATGGATTCACTCTTCAGGATTAAGAGTAGTCAGTACTACAGAAGCACTAATATATGCTACCTTTACCACTTCTTGGTCCTTGGTTTGGTAGTTGGTACAGCCTCAAAAGTTAAAAACACACCTTAAGAAACACCCCATACATAATTAAGACATCAAAAAGAAACTTGTGATCCTACGACCATATCCTTATACCACACCCCAATGTAACATCCTAGAGAAATGAAGGAAAGATTTAAACCGAAACATAATATAAAGCAAAATAAAATTAAAGGGTAGATATGCACCATTAGTTGGGAAGATCAGACCATGAAAATGCCGGATTCCAGTAACCCAGTTCACTTCCAGCCACCTGAGCAGACTCCAATATCGTTGAAGATGCTGACGTTGATGAAGAAGCTGCATTTCCTAGAACAACCTGAGGGTTCTCAGTATAACAATTAGTCGATGACTTGAGCCTTTGATATAGTTCTTGTAGCCCTGAGTTTTGAGCTTCATCAACTATGAAACCATTTTGATGGTGCTGTTGTACTTGGTTTTGACAATTTTTCCAAAAAGGGCTACAAAGACCAAGAGAAGGAACTTGGCCGAGAGGATCCAAGCATAGCGTTCGAGCATTTAGCCCAACTGTTGTAACTGTTGGTTCAGCTAACATGTGAGTTCCGATTATACCACCTTCCTCTTTCACAGAAATAGAACTAGATAGTGCACTAGGGTTAGGGTTAGGGTTTTGGTTGCCTCTAAGTAGGGAAAAAAGATGAGAACTTTGAGGTGAAGACCACATAATTGGGCTAGACGAAAGCTCATGAGCAAACCCATTTCCAAAACCTGATCTTCCAATCTCAGACGCCAAAGTTTTCATCTTGCTTGTGGTAGGTTTCCCAGCTGATGCAGCAGATATGCTCGTGTTCTTGTTCTTTCTGCAACCACCCCCAATTGGAACATTCCTCAGAGCACCGCCTTTAGTCCAATACCGGCGACAAGTTTTGCAGAAATGACGAGGCTGAGTCAGATTGTAGTTGTTGTAGTAACAGAACTTAGTGTTTGTAGAATCACATCGCGGACATCTCAAGTTCTCTGAAGCTGAAGAAGTAGCAGCGGTAGTCGGTGTAGTGGTGCTTGTTGAAGAGCAAGAAGAAGATGGTGAAGGTGAAGGAGATTGAGAAACAGAAGCAGAAGGTGTGCCCTCTAAAATGGTTGGAATTTTCCTCTCTCCTCCAATTAAACCAGCGCCTCCCAAGAGCTCTTGAATCATCTTTACTACTTTGTGGATCTACAACAATCCAAAAACAAGAAAAGCAAAGAAGTTGAGTCTTTTCTTTTTTGTTAGTGGGTAAAGCTAAAGAAAGAAAGTAGATTTTGTTCCATGTATTAGAGAAAGAGAAGATGTAGGTGGAAACATGACTTGCCTTTGTAAGTTCAGTTGAATGTGGCTTTGTTGGCAGCCAGTGTGTTTGTGGGTGTAAAGGAATAGATGATAGAGGGATGGGAACTCTATTATAGACATTACATTCTTAAAGCAGCCACCTTTAATCTAATCACATAAAAACAAGTGCTTTTGGATTTGGAAGTTTGTGGTAGGTGGTTTTTAGAGGCTAGCGAATGGAGTTATCTTCGTTGCCTAGTGTACCCTTTGTGTTCATCCGAAATTCATATTCAAGTATTCAACAGAGAAACCATTATTACGCTAATGATTCCATAATAGTCAGAAAAACGATCAATAGCTATAGATGATCGATTATAAGGTTTTTTTTTTAATTTAAATATAAGCAATTAAACAATAATTTCATATTCGCATGACAAATGTTTTTTTATTCTTTATCATTTTCATGTGAAATCTCTCTATTTGATCTCTATTTAATTTTTTTCTCTTTTGGGTAGCTAAAACTCAAATCAATTAGAGAAAGAAGCAATTAAGCGGTATAATAAGTTAGAAATCATAATCTTTCAAAGTCTTTATTTTGAGATAATTTTTCATTGTAATTGATAAGGAAATAAGGGAAAAACAGTGCAGGATTGGTCTTTACCAATAAGATGATGGGTTTTTTCGTAATTAGGATCGTCCATATGATATGTTGCATCATACCTGCATACGATTTTATTGACATAAATAAACTGAGGCTCGAGTAAGTGGAGTAGGGAGAATTTATAATGATTATAGTAATCAAGTTTTCTAAAAGAATAATCTTTGTTGGGGCTTTGTGTTTCCTTCCTGAAGATGCTGTTCAAAATCCATCATTACAAGTTCAAGGAGAGGGCTAATCGCATGGAAAAACGTGTAAAGCCAATTGTCCCTACCCTCAACTATAAAGCCACTGCCCCGAGAGTTATGGCTTGAATTTAGCTTTCCCTACAGACAACAGCAGGAATCAGGATATGACAACCATTGTGCGAGAGTGTGCGTGAGTGTGCTACTACTTAATTATACACATTTATGAGTGATTCTAAATCCACAGATAATGATTTACACGTGTTTAATTATTGATTTTAAATATGTGCATTAAAGTTGATTGGCATGAATCATCTTGCTTGGATGCTGGACATCATGCTTGTGGCAGTATAGAAATGATCATTTCTGAGAAATTTCAATACATTTATCTGGTTCCTTGCTTCAAAACCATTTTATGCTTTCATCAGCTTTCCTGGAAAACAAAAAATAGTAAAGAGTCTTGCAATTTCCGGGAAAGCTTGTGGTAGAACTATCCATGGACAATTTTCTCCTCTTAAATGTACTACGGAGATGAGCAGCTGGGAAAAAAGATGAAGTCGGACTAGAAGATCAACCCAAAAAGCGGATCATATGTGAATTGAAGTGAAGGTGACAACGTTCAACAACCATAAGTTGTTGGGATAGGATTGAGTCATGTTGTAGTTAATATTAATTTGTGCAAATTGTAAATTTCAGCTAAGTCAATGAGGGGAAAATTGAGTTTGAACAGATGTTCTAATTTCTTTATAGGAAAAAAGCTCTTCTATGGTAGTTGGTGGCTTAAGCTATTATGTTCAGTTCCCCATCGTACCTACCACTATCCTCAAACTAAATCGAAAAAACAAAGTTGTGTGTATAAAATGATTGCAGACCCAGTGTTGTTGATATGGTTATTAAGAATTATTACAATTTAGAATTACTTTAATTGGGTCAATTACTATATATGTACCGTAACATACCATAATTTGTACTTTTATTCAGGATCTGATTCTTAGTTCTTGACTCAACTCTTTACTGTACTAAGTCAAAGCATATTAGTTATATGAAAGATGTGCTGCAGTAAGCTAAAGAGGAATTTCATAAAATGACGGACTAAAGAGAACCACAAAAAAAGATTCAAAAGAAGCTAGACTTGGACTTGAAGACTAGATGTAATTGGGTTTATATCTACACTGTTTTACCTAACACTGGGCACATAAGACAAAATGAAAAATCACCTGTGATGTAACCCTTATCTTCTTCTTTGATGGTAAAGTTTTTGTTAGAAGTGTTCAATTCAACAGTCAACGTTAAAACTAATGTGAACTTACCACCTTCCATTTACGTGGAGTGAGGGTGTTAATAAGCGTCAATCGTGTGAATGGTAACTAAAGTAGATGTGTGAAAAGAGAAACTACATGGATTGAGCCATGGGGTAAATAAAGGGGCCTACATGTCTCGAATATGTGGAACCATTTTTCAATCGCCATCGATCAGCATGGAGATCATTAGTCGTGTGGACTAAATCTTATCACTTGGATTGCAAGATAATATGTTATTTGACCAATCCCTTATTGCCCAGTTTCATCTCATAATCGACCTCCTAATAAGTACTCCTAAAGTCTTGACATAAAAAAACTAAGAACGTATAGTAAACAAATTAACTTTTGGACCAACTAATTAACTTTTGGACCTACCTACGTTAAATTAATACAAATCGAATACTATGTTTCATCTGTTGGGATTAATCAATGGTTGTCTTAAGCTTTTGTTCTCTCAATACTTTCATGTTCACACTAATTAATCAATATTCTTTGTTGTTGACAACTAGTAAAAAAAAAAAAAAAAGGCAACTGTCCATTTCGAGCATCCAAGTTCCATGAACGTAAAGATAAGGATATTAGTGGGATTCTTCCAGTTTTCCTTATCATGAACAGAGACATATGCTAATTATTGAATGAGTATCTTACAATCAAAGACAAGACATAACAGTACCGTATACACTATAGTGCACCACGAGAACGGAAGATATTGGTCTAATTGTTTTGACAAAGACACTTGGAATCTGTTAACTAATTACAATTCCTTCTCTTTCTCCAACAAATTAAAATTAAAGTTTTCAATAACCCTAGAAACACGGACAAAGTTAAATTGAGATTAAGTATAGTTATATTTAAGTAATTCATCTATAGACCGAAGTAAATGTGAAATTGTTGAAGTGATAACAAAGTTAAGCGAAGCAGGTACTTGCTTTAAAAAGTAAATCAAGAAAACATAAGTTGAACCCCAAAACAAGGTTTCTATTGGAAACAACGCTAGAAGTAGACCAAAATAGCCACTAATGTTGAATAATTCTGCAGCCTGTTCTAGTTTGCAGGAAAAAAGGAGATGCATATTACAACCACAGTGCCCTGGTAGTACTAACAAAATGTTGACTGCTCGTCATACACATTGTAGATTGAACGTAACAGGGAGCCCCCCACCACACGGCAGAGGCGAAAACGAGATGTGAGTGCAGAAAGAAAGCTAAAAGCAACGTGTGAAAGAACTTGTATGTCTTTGCAAAAGTAAATATACCTGTCTTCTTAGTTCTGTCCACAATTCTGCAGCTTTTCCCTTTGGCTTATCTTATTCAATAACGTAATCTTAATTTTGGTTCTAACAAGATCAATGGAAATTTCACAATTCTCAAGTGGTAGAACATTTGGATCCCCTTTAAGATTGAATTCCTAAAACCATTACTTAATTCAATTCTATCACCTTTTTTTAATTATTCATATATTAAGTAGTTTATTCATAACTATACTTTATAAATTATTGTGTACACTTAAAATTTTATTTTTGTAATATTTGAAAATCCTTCATCAATAGAATTAGCACAATAGCTTCAGAATTCTTTTCGAACCTATTTTTGTTCACACAAGTGAATTTATTTAGAAAGTTTCTTCAAACTTGAGCTTAGACTAGTATGGTATATTGTGTTATTAGATTAGTTAGAATTAATTAATTAAACATTTTACCTAATAACCATAAATGGCAATCTAGCTTTAGAGTTGTCAACATTGTAAACTTTGTCCTCAGAAGAAATAACATTGAGAATTATTCTAATTTATGGGTCTAAAAGTAATATGCTACTTTTTTGGGGGGTGGTATGTTATAAGTACAAAGATAGATACATACCTGACCGCGCGTGCCGTCCGGAGACAGACACAGAACGTGTTGCCCGACTTTCTCTGATTCAGACCGGGCAGCAGAAAACGACAAGACAGGAGCTGATTATCCTCCACCCTTCTGGCAGTTTGGGCAGCCCAATCTAGTCGCCGTCAATTCTGAGTAAGACCTGTCCAACGTTGGGCAGTCACTTTCAACAGCTTTCCTTTTTCCTAACACGATTGATTGATTTCCCGCCTAATTATCACAAGAACCTAACTGTTTTATTATTTCTTTTTAGGTGTATTCGAAAATTTTTGTTTTCGTATTTATAAAGTTGGATACTAATAAATTTGACTTGTCAACAGGCTTCACGCATAATATGCGAAGAACTAAAAGCTCAATACAAATCAAGGCAAGGTTTCGTTGCTCCTTTTCGGTTCATGATATATTGGCGAAATTAAGAAAATTAAAATATATTATCGACATGTTAGATGATCATGGCCCTTAAAATTAAAATATATAAAAAGAGGTTCATCTGAAACATTAATTATTAAAAAAAGATAGGTCAAAATTATGTATTTATCATACTTCAAATTAGACAAACTATCATAATAAATATATCTTTTCAGTTTTTATAAGTATTAATCAATGCGATATCATGAATCCTATAGAAGAAATGTTCGTTTCACTTTGGCATACTAATGAAACTATATCTAAGATACGTGATCATCAATTTCAATGGATTGTCTTGTTACCTACTGAATTAGTATGAAATCTTGGAGTGTTTATTTTGGTGCATATTAAATTAAAATATTGTAACAATTTATAAATTAAATATTTTAATAAATTATTTGTCAAATTAACAATTTAAAATTATATAATAAATTTAATTTAAATAATATATATAATTTTAATATATTAATTATTTTAAATTACAATCTTTCTCGTTATAATTCTAATATTTTTAATTAAAAACTCTTAAATAGGTTAAATTCACCGTTTAAATCACCATAAATTGGTAGCCACCCAGAATGATATGACATGGCAACCATATATAGTACATTGGATGACATTGATACACTCCCACATTCTACATGGACCCCTCTCCGTGTTTCCCCATAGGCGGCAAATACTGCTTTTCTAGGACTTCTCAACTCTCATACTTTTTTCTTTAATCTTCTTTTTCTGTGGCTAGTGGAGAGTGGAATAGTTACATTCCTTTATCCAATAATGCATTTGGTACGGCTATCTTACTTTGACCACGGCCACTGCCCTTGGCTGTATCTCATCCTATGCACCAAATGAAAGAACCAAAACATGGATTTTGATTTTGGTTCCATCCAAAGACTAGCTCAACTAATTTACCCTGTCGTCATGCTAGTACGAGGAACTAAGATTTAATGGCTTGTAGGTTTTGGTCTCGTTCTTGTCTTAAGTAGTAACTAGAAACTTAAAACAAACCTACACATGCAAGATAGTTTTTGCACTGGACTTCAAATGATTTAGATAAATTACAGCTTGGCTCTCATTGATCTAGTAAAGGTTAAAAACTTGAAATAAGATAAATCAGCTTCTAATTATTTCACATTCATGTTTAAAGATAGTATTTTTATTGATTAGAGATAAAACTGTATATTACTAAAACTCTCAAAACTCAGCGCTTTAACAGGATTTATACTGGTGTTGTTATTGTTGAATTATTCTGTCACACCTGGAATCCGTTTTCCTAGTAGTGATTAGCAAATATTTTATTTAGTAAAATTTTATAGAGTTTGATTTAATAATTAGATAAATTTGTTATTTACGTCATTATTTTTATTTGAATCTTACTAGTAGGGAAAACGAAGTTAATTTTCTTGAACATTTAAAAATTTTTGTTATAAATGACATAATGAAAGTATGTGTAGTTCCGAATGAATTAGTTTATGCACTTAACTTTACACTGACACAGAGTATACCCTCTCGTGGTGATTTGCCTTGGATTTTATAATTATAGGTAAGACGGTGTATCGATATATGCAAATTTTCAAGAAGTACAAATTCAATAGAAAGACAATACATTGAAAAGTGAAAAATGGACATGTTTCCCAATGCCCACAACCTAGTTAGCTACTATAGAGCTAAAGGCCACCCCTAAGCCAAATGCAACCGAATAGGTCACCCCCACCAGAGGTTGGAATTCCAATGAAGAGATTCAACCTGACAAAAGCTACCATGGACAAGATCCACCTGCAGGACCAGCGCAGATCATGTCTCTGTACGAAGCTAAGCATGTGGGTTGTTTATTATTGGAGAGCTTGGAATGTTAAACCTAAGCAAAAGAGTTGAGTGATTGATTAACTTCTATTGGCATTCACAGAGAATTTTCCTGACATGTCAATGACAGCGCGCGGCCATGCTCGAAGGCCTATGGTGACTGAATCCAAAGAAAGTCTCTTATATCAAGACTAGATTTTGTTCTGTATAGGAGTTTGCAAATTTTATGCAGGCCTTAATTAGCAATAAAATAATCCAATTCATGTGCTAGTGTTTCTTCAATAAATTAAAGGCGTGAGTTCATTTCAATGTGATCAAAGCATACGAGTGATACAGTGATCTTCATTGAAGATCCCAACAATCATAGGAAATTGCAATACAAAATCTTTTCGTGCTATTCCTTAATCATGCTGAAAAGATTTACGTGGTTCTTAACATTGACACTGCAATAATAATATTCAGATAATGTTAATGAGAAATCACGTCTATTGGTGTTATGCTCTTACAAACTCCTTTCTTATGGATCCCACCTTAAAATTGTTGGAAAAGAAGATCGCATCCCATCACACACTAATTGAATGGCATGGCACTTACAATAAAATAAATTAAACATAAAGTTCGGTTTGCATAATGATTTAGCTTTTTCTTACACCAAGTCCCACCCAATGCTCGCATAGACTTGACCGGCTTATAAGTTCAAGAATATTCCAACTTTCAGTCCCAAAGATTCCTCGATCTGTAGCACTGCAACCATTATCACGAGACGAAACAAAGGATAGCGCAGAGTTACATCGAAAATCGATAAGATGTGTTAAGGTACGTCCAACAGTTTTTGATCAGAGTAAAAAGACTCATTGCCTAATTTTTAGATTCGAGACTTTCGCATGTGTAGAGTGCACTATTGATATGGACTCAATTTGTGGTAGGTTAATGAATTGATCTAAACTCAACAAATTTGTAAAAATGAATATTGATAAATTGGAATTGAAGGGTATTAAGCAATGTTTTAAAAACATGATTGGATATTAAACCGGTCAAAGGAAATATTTAAATTTAAAAGTTCAATTAATATTAAACCACTATTAAATTAGTATATAATAAGTAAGAAATACAAATTATAAAAATAAAATATTTAATTGAAATAAAAAAATAATACTCCGATGTTTATTATTGTATAATAAACTAATAGTAAATCAAATCTAATACTTCAAACTAAATATAAATCTAATATAAAATTTAAAATAACAATAAAAATTAAATTTGTATTTTTGAAGGAGGTTGTATCTCATCATTGTCAAAAGTTCTAAATTATTTAACATTATGTAAAGACTTGCAAGCTATACTTTTATTCAAAGTATTTACATAAACCTTTTTTACAACATTTAAATAAATTTTAAATATGATCAAAAAAATATATGAATTGACCATTAGTAGATGTTCTTAATTCAATTGTTGTGTCATATGCATTTTCTTCATAAATAGCCTTTTAAGTTTGCTGTAATTAAGATCAAACAATGGTTCTTCTTCTTCAATCCAAAAATCAGTATGATTAATACAATCAATATCAACTAGATCATACATTCTTTTCTTATGAAACGCCCTGAATACCTAATAGAGAAATTATAAAGTAAAACATTAAAATTAAAATAATGAAAAAATAAAAACAAATGAATAAAATACATATTATTCATTCTCAAATTATAATGTAAACAAGGTCATTGAGTCTTTGATGTTCCAAATGATTTCATTTCTTTGTATGAATATGTTAAAAATGCTCCAATTACGTTCACAACCTGATGTAAAAGTTGTTTAATTGAGTAATCTACACTACAAGAAAAATTAGTTTCAGCAACTATTATTAATGATTGCTAAAAGTAAGAAAATGGTCGTTAAAAGTTATAGCGACCAAAATCGAGTTGGTCACAGGTGGTCACTATAGGGTTGTTACTAAAAGTACTCAGTGACGAGTTATTACGTTGGTCGTTAAAAATGTATTATTAACAATCATTTAAAATTGGTCACTAAAGGTAGAATTATTAGCGACCAAATTTATACTTGCTAATGTAAAATTTTATGGTCACTGTAATGTTAAAATGGTTGCTATAGTTATGCATATTGCGACCAAATTATTTTTATTGCTAAAAAATAATCTTATAACAACCAAATCAATGGTTACTATAGCTATTCATACTGCGACTAAATTATTTTTGTTGGTAAAAAATAATCTTATAACAACCAAGTCAATGGTTACTATAGCTATTCATACAGTGACCAAATTATTTTTGTTGGTAAAAAAAATCTTATAGCAACCAAGTCATTGGTTACAGTTATTTTTATCTGGTTACAACAAATGGTGTATCATATTAATTTAATAATTTTTTTAATTTTAATAATTATTTTTTAAAATACAATTTTTTAATCTTATTTGTTTAACAATTATTCAATATTATTTATAAATTTTATTTAATTAATAATTCTTTAATTTTTTTTAATATATCATTAAATTTAATAATTATTCACGTATCACAAGAATTTCATATTTGCAGACAATGTATTATTTAATTGCAATTCGCAAACATATTATAATACACTAATTAATATCAAAATACACTAATTGTAATTCACAAATATGTCATAATACACTAATTAATCTGAAGGTTCATCTATCATCTGACTACTAAAAGTTCTTTGTTGAAAGAACATTCATCAGTCACTGTACAAGTTTGTAAGACATAAGGAAGAAATGTTAACTAAACAGAAAGCGCAAGGCCTCAATCT
>JANVCQ010000232.1:6752099-6765917 GCA_025531925.1 Erythroxylum plowmanianum
TTAATTTAAGTATTATATATGTCATTAGTTTGATCTTTCCATATATCTATATAAAAAATATATTTTTGTTTCATTTTAAACTTTATTTATTTCTTTTTAATATATAATTTAGATTTATATAAATATAAAATAATCATTAAAAATATTTTGAATATATTAAAAAGAAGAAATATTTGATTATGACATAAATCCCACTTTTTTTAAAAAAATTGGATTGAAAAATTATACATAAATATCTTTTTAGGTACCATCTCAATGGTGGTGAACTAAATAGAGTCAATCACAATAATCTTGCTATTGTGAAAAATATGTTAGCCCTTAGATTGTTGTCACATACTCAGCTCTTATTACAACTGCTACTACTGTTTTCCACTCTCTTATCACCATTAAGGCTTCAACTTTTTAGAAACTAGACTAGTTATCTTCCTTATTCTTGCAATAAATTTCTTCCTCCAAAATTGTCAATGTAACATTATTGAAGACTGGGTCATTTGTAAGAAGATTATTAGTTAAGTTGATGATAGAACTTCAGTATATTCATGTGACTCTATTGTATAACCCAACAAAATGAGCTTAAGAGAATACAATATTCAAAATATTAATATGCTCGATCAAGTCTTCTCCTTTACGTTTGATAAAACTTCATCAGCTGAAATTAGGTGAGGATTTGCAATAAAATTAACGTATATTCATTTCATTTGGTATCGTTAGTGAAGTTCTTTGGGTTTCCACTAATTGCTATAAATCAATTATTTTTTCTGAAAATGAATCATTTTCAACTTTCATAGCAAGAAATTATTCTCGTTGAACTTTTCAATTTTAAATTTGATTATCAGTACTTTTATCTCAAACTATTTTGAGTTAAGAGAAATTGCTCCCACTAGTTTACATAAATAACAATTGTATATGAGAGTAGTTATTAGTACTTTCAAAAGGTGAATAATATCTAACTTATTTTTTGTCTACATTCTGATTAGACTCTGATATCACATTTGATATCAAATATTGGAATAATTATATGGGTGAAGTTGGCAACTTAATTAAGATTAGAAGAAATAAGATACACAAATATTATAATGAGTACAAAAATGTTATAATACTAAATGTCTGTTTGTTTTAGCTTTTGGAGAGAGAAAAAACACTTTTTTTTACCGTAAAGACTGTTTTGAAGAAAAATGAGTGTTTGATTATAAAATCTAAAAGCACTTTTCTCATATAAATAACTTTTTTGGAAGCTAAAATACATCTTTTTGATAAGCTCAAATTTGGAGTTTTTCAAAAAAACATTTTTTTAGGTAGATTTTTCAGATCAATTAATGAACTTATTTTTTAATTCCCTTTACCCTTATGCTTTTACATATAATTCTCACAATACTTATAAACACATTTTCACGTTTATTTTGAGATTTATATAATATTATTTGACTTTTTATATATATTTTTTAATATTTATTTTTGATATTAGTTTTACTTATATTATAATCCGTATAAAAGATTTAGTTAGATATATTTTTATTTATGTTTCATATTGTTTAAAATTATATAATAATTAATATATTATGCTTTGCATATTGTTTATATTTTAAATAATATTTATATGCATAAATAATATTTATTACAAAATAAAATATAGTTAAAATTAAAAGTATTTTTTATTTTTATTTTGCCAAACAGTCTATTATATGAAACTTTTTCAAAAAAGCTCTTTTTTAAATGACAGCCAAATAGTCAATTGACTTCTTAGAAAAGCTCCACTGATATAAGCCTATCCAAACAGGCTCTAACACTCACTAACTATAAGTTATAAATATTAATTTGTAGCTTAATACTCCTAAAATCAAAATCATCATAAGCTCTATTCTTTAATGATTAAATTTGTTTTGTATAATTTATAGGTGAATCAAACTAATTATAATCATAAATTTTAATTTATTATAATGACTACATATTTTAATTTTAACCTTTACGTTATAAATTATTTATCTTTATTTAAATATTTTGTGAATAATATCTTAATTCTTATGATATGAATAATATTTAGATATCTAAATTTTTCTAATAATTGTAACGTCGCGTGCTAGTTTTTTAAAGCAATAAGTTGAATTTCATATTAATAATTAAAAATGTAGACATTTTATGGAATCATGAATCGCCGCGTTAAATGCATGTTTGTTATCACAGTTTTGGTATAAACCACAATTAGCTTCATGTGTGCATGTAGCTGTACCTAATCAAGAGTGACAACAGCCTGCAATGGGTCAATTTTAGGTGAACTGGTTTGAAGGTAATCAATCATTTCATTAAAAGTAAGTGTACCGGCTTTAGTATGATCGAGGAAATTGATGTGTATATTATGCACTCTCGTCCCTTCATCACGCTGTAGGCCACTTTCTTCTGTCACCATACTTGGCAAATGGATATCTGTCGTTTTATGCAATCTGCTCCTGACATGGGTAAATAAATCTTTTTTTTTTTTTTAATACCTTTTCTATTTATTTCTACTATTTATTACATTATTAAATTAATATAAAAAGTATAGATGTAGTGTAGCTAGATGGTTAGTGGCATTGAAGACGATATAATTCTGAAATACATGGGCCCAATCCTCTAGTCCTTGTTGGGTTAAGCCCAAGATACAAACAGTCTAATCTGAATGAGGCCTGGGCAAAAGTGGTATTTCGGAGAACCGTAAACTGAGTGGCGTGCAGAAGTTGCAATCAGGAGTAGAGATTCGGTACAACACGCCACACCACACCACACCACATCATCGATTACTAGCATCCTCCACCGGCGAGAAACTCATTCCGTATCTAACCGCGATTCACCACCAGCTTTACGATTTCATCTTCCAAGACCTCTCAATTTAACGGGTTTTCTACTTTCCTGCCGCCATGAACTGCGAAGTCTGTCAACTCAAGGAACTGGTAATTGTATCTTAAGTACAGAGTAATTTCCCTGATCGGAGGTCCGATCAAGAATTTTTGCGCCGTCTACTCTTTCTCCTTTTTGTTTATATGACTTGGTTGGACTGTTCAAAATGCATGTAGGAAGTGGAGCACTTTGAGATACGGGAAGTTCTACGTTGTAAGTGCTGTTCTTGTCGCCTTTTAATTGTACCAATTGTCGCGTTTTAATATGGACTACCTTTTACTTCTGCAAAGCAATGTTAAGTGAATCGATTTCTGGCCTCAGACTCTGTGAACTAGTGATTTCTTGAGTTACTTTTTCGTGTTTGTGGTTTTAGTTTTATGTCTGAATTATGTGCAGGCATATTACACACGATTGTGTTTCTTCGAGCTTTAGGTCTTGTCCGCCCTAAAGACGTTGACTTGGAACTCTTTGACATTACATACGTAAGTGACTCTAATTTCCCAGCTCATCTTGCGCAGATATAGTTCCAGGACTTGACGCTTTATAGTTTTTGGTAATGAATTTGTTGAAAGTAAAAAGCTTGGGAGAAGGACTAGTGCGGAAAAAATGATGGACTTGTCTCCAGAAAAAAAAAAAAAAAGAGTAGTTATTTGTTATTTGGTCTTTGTAGTCATTTCTTTCTCTACATTTAAGGACTGGCATTTTAAGATGATGGAAGCTTTTGATGTTTGTATTTTCGCACTGCTCTGTTTTTTTTTAGGTGCAATGCGGGGATGGCGATCTTGAAAAGAAAATAGATGAGAAGATTGAGCAATTCATAAGTTGGGTAGACAAACACCCAAATAAGAAGAGTCAGGTCGATTGTTTGTAGCATTCTTTAAGAACGTCCCAATGCTTTGGTTTATTTTCCCATCAATCTCTTATAGCTTCTGGTTTATCATGTATAATTTTATTTGGTGCTAAAATCATGAGAAATATTTATCTGAAGTACATGGAATATGATAAATTGGAACCTTGTTTGCTTTTGAGGCCTTAAGTCATCATATGCATCATTTTAAGAGTTAATCACGGAAACTTTATTTCTCTGCATAATGTATGTCTCATGCCTTGTCATGAGCATCATTTTTGTAGAACATCTGCTCTGCTTTTACTACTGATAGCAATTTGTTGTCTTTGTACAATATTAAATTTGCTTATTGATTTTCAAGCTAATGGTGCAGATATGTCTTTCTTTTTATGAAGTGAAAAGTAAAAAAGAGTCATGGTTCACCAACAGAACTGAAAGATTATTTTGGGAAAATTGGTACATCAATTTGAGTGTAACTCAACATCCGAAGGCTCACCCTGGAAAGTCTCATCATTCGAAAGTAGTAGTTGACCCTGGAGGTACCTTCATGTTATTTGGTTGATTTGATTATTTGTTGAAGTTCAATCCTTAAGCCTTTTCTTTATTTCATCCTTCTACTCGTGAATGTAGAAAGTGCATCTGAGGAGAGGAGTGTTCGTAGGGCAGCACTTGAAGGATCTCTTCGTGAGGTCTTATTCCAAATCATTAAATTTGTTAACGAGAAAAAGGATCATGTTCCACCCATATCAGAAGGGGTCATCTACTTCCCCTATGAAATTACAATCCCTAGGTCAGCTGTGTTTTTTTTTCCTTTTATCCTCCCAAGCTGCTTACTTCTGTTCTTATTCTATAGTATCTACTTACTAGTTGGGCTTAAGTTAATAATATAATCCTGGTGTCAACTTTGCTTTCTTTAATCTTACCTGTTTTCAACCTTCTGTGTCTTAAGATTTCTTGGTATGTCATCATGCTTGATCATAAGTGTTTATCATTATCTCTGTTATCAATGTTTTCAAGTAGATTCATTTCATTGTTGGTCATTCAAGATTATGGGTGAATACTTGAGGATTGTTTCTCTTGAACCATTTACCATTCCGTCTTAATTTCTGATCTTGGCAATTTAGAACTCTGAATAATTTAATGCATCTTTTTGCCTATCTGAACTCGTTTAAGTGATCAACACAGAATTGCTTTATACTCTGATTATGGGTGACTCGGTACCTACATTGGCTCTAATTTCCATGTTTTTTTTCTTTCTTTTGATAGATAATCATTTCATGCTATAGTTGTAGCATAGAAAGTTTAGGTTTTATGGTGCATGCAATTGTATCATGTCATAAGCTTTCTGATTTTGCTGTGGGAGAGTCTGTGAAACCAATTTCTTAGTGTAACACCGATTACTATGTTTTCTGCGTTTAACTAAACTTTTTTTTCATGCAATTAATTGCTGTGATAATGATTAAAATCCCCGGTCTGTGAACTAGGCTAGACTTGACTTCATCTGTTAACTAAAATCAGGACAAACCTTCATATGTATAGGTCATGCAAGTTATTGTAATGAGGGCAGCCTGTTCTAACATAACAACCCTGAGCACTAGCCAAAACCATCTTCTATTCTTCGAGCTTCGAGTCAGCAAGGTGGCATTTTTTTGAAAATATTATCGTAGGAAACATGTTACTTATTTTATTCAATTAGTGCGTAATAGGGTTTTATGGAATAAAGTTAACTGAGGAAGTTTTGTGAAGTCTCATGATTTGACTGTACTGCCATTGCTCAGCTCCTCGGATTCTGCCTTTGGGATGGACATGCTGAAGCGGATGCTACATTCAGGAAATCCAACAATACTTGGCTGATTATAATAGTCGGTGGACATTGTAGAAAGGGTTTAATACTGCCGTCTAAAGCACCACCGTTGTGGTTTGGTGGCTGTGAACGTGAACAGCGATAGGTTTGAGGCGAATGAATTGGTTATGCTGTTGACTAAAATGGCTCCAATTGTATTTATACTTGGGTTCATTATTATCCATTTCTGACCTATGTGGTTGACATTTTCTTTTTGGTAATGCTTAACTCGCTCGTTACATATAAACACAACAGCCTCGGCTGAAGCCACATATACTAAATGCTGTTGATGACAAATTTATATTTGCGGGACATTTTCATTAACATCTTCTTTGGATGGAGCACAAATCTGTAGTCTTAGGTTGCTATTATTGGGAAAATATGTTCGTAATATGAGAAGGAAAGATTGTAGAGAATGATTGTTCTTATCCGCTTATTGCCGCTTCGTTTCATTTCCAAAATACAAGTCTCAGTTTTGTCTTATTCCTAACGGAGTCTGGTCATACTTCGATTTGTGGACGATGTTTTTGTTAGTTTGTTCAATTAACAGTCACGTTAGTCATGATGGAATCCGGATACAGTAATACTCTCGACTACTCTCGACCGACAACCTCTTACCATTGGCTAAGCTCCTACAAATCCATTTATGTGCATTTTAACATCCGAACTAGTTAAAACTCGCTATTTATTTGCGACAAAAACAAAGGACAATGACCAGTTCATGAAATGAAAAGCTTTAATTTTGTAAAGAAGCAATGGCGGATATTTCGAGTTGCATCTTTTCTTTTTATTTTATGTTGTATGGTAATTCAAGTTCTTTATAAACCGCGTTTAGAAACAAGCAAAACCTTGCATACCTACAGCTAATACTTCCTACAAATGGAGACTAAGAAACATTTTGTTTTGGTTCATGGATCTTGCCACGGTGCTTGGTGCTGGTGTAAGCTTATGCCATTGCTCAAGCAAGCTGGCCACCAAGTCGCAGCTTTGGATCTTGGTGGCAGTGGTATCAATCCTAAACAACGACATGAGATTACCTCCATTAGTGAGTATCTTCAGCCATTAATGGAGTTCATGGCCTCTCTAACAGAATATGAGAAGGTGATCTTGGTTGGACATAGCTTTGGTGGCTTCAGTATTTCTCTGGCCATGCAGAAATTTCCTGAGAAAATCTTGGTAGCTGTCTTTGTCACAGCCTTTATGCCCAGCTGTGTGAACCCACCGGCAACTCTTTTACACGAAGTAAGTTTATGAATAAGATGCTAGTTTCAGTTCTAACAAACTTTTCAACATGTTCAATTCATACACGTACGTCAGATCATGAGAAGAAATGGAGACTCACCACTCGATTGCGAGGTAGTCCCAGGCCGAAACCCTGAAAGCCCTCCAATTTCATGGCTTGTTGGGCCAGAATACTTGGCAAACGTGCTTTACACCAAGTGCCAACCAGAGGCAAGTGTCCTAATTATTCTCTTCAATCATGTCTTCTCCTCGTGTTCACTTGCTGTTAAGAAGATCACTGTGAGTCAAACTGATAAATAGGAACTGATCAAACCTATTGTTATTGCTCATTTTTTGAGGGAATGTTTTCTTCAACTTTCGGGATTTGGAATTGGCAAAGGTATTAGTAAGACCTTCCAAGTTCTTCTCGGATGACTTGGACAAGGAATCTTTGCTTACAGAAGCTAAATACGGATCTGTGAAGCGTGTGTTCGTGGTCTGTGAGGAAGATGGTGTACTGAAAGAGGATTATCAGAAGTGGATGATAGAGAACAGCCCAACTCAAGAAGTGAAAAAAATTGAAGGAGCTGCTCATATGGCCATGCTCACTAAGCCTAAAGAACTTTGCCAATGCTTGCTGGATATTGCCAGCCAATAGATGATAGGGTGAAATTAGTCTTTCCTTCGTATGTTTTTCTCAGTCATGCTTTTATATCTTCTTGGCAATAAGTAAGATACGACTGTATGGTTAAAAGAAATATCCTACATCTGTTTCACAGTAATTTAGTATTCAAAATTCTGAATTTAATAAATAATTGTCCTCTTTTGTTTATATAAGTTTAGGTAAACTGATTTCTCATAATTTAAAAAATAATTAATGTAAATGCAATCCCCAAATCTCAATATTTCCAAATTTGGAAAATAGTTAATATGTCTTCTTGATATTTGAGTTATTAATCGACATAGTTACAACTCGTAATTCAAGTATTATGGCAATGCCCTTGTATCCTTATAAAGATCAGTTGTTTTTTGAATTGACAACATAAAATATGTTATTATTATTAATATTAATGTCCACATTCATTTGCCTTCGAACAAAAAGCCCAGAAGTTTGATTAGAACAGATTCATACACAGTCTAAACATATCCTAGTTGATTTTGACCATTATATAGTATATTATTATATATCAATGTTTACATGCCAATCTCACGTATAGTAAGAAATCAATGTTTTTGACATTATTTCCCCTTACAATCACAAATACTCTCAGAAAAAGTATCGTCCATCGACAAAGGCACACGGAAAGGACTGTTTAAACAAAAATATCAGAATGAAGACTTGGGGAAAGCACTTTGTTTTGGTCAAATCCATGGAGCTGGCCATGGAGATTGGTGTTCGTACGCACTTATGCCCCTTGCCAAACTTTCCGGCCACCGTGTCGATGCGCTAGACCTTGGTGCTTCTGGGGTCAATTCTAAACAACTACATGAACTGGAATCCCTTTGTGATTATAATAGAATTCATGAAGTCTCTTGCTTCGGATGATGATGCAGTAATTTTAGTTGGTAAGAAGTACAGAATTCTCCACCACCATAGACGCATATAGAAAGCATGTACAGTTATTGTATTTGTTTCTAGTACGATTCAACTTCCAAGGTCTTGTGTGTTCACTGAATCAATTCTCACCAAAGCAAAAAGAGCGTGGGGAAGTTTCTGTGACAGTTTGAAAATATGTTGCTAAAATTAATATAATATAACAGTTTTTAAAATATTGCCTTTAATAATATTAAAAAATAATGATAATAATAATTTGTAACTATATATAAGAAAAGACAACAAAATTAAAAAAATGGTTGCAATTAAATCTTAGGGTTAATTACCAAAAAAATTCCAAACTTTCTTCAATTTTTTAGTTATAGCTCGAATTTTAAAAAATAACAATAAAATGTTTAAAATTTTAATTTTTTCAATTATAGTCCAAATTTTAAAAAGTGGCAATAAAATGCTTAATTTTTTAATTCTAACCCGACATTATTTGTTGTTCTCCCTTAACCCTTTGTTTTCTTTTTGTTCTTTTGATGCCCCAAATTATTCTCGTATTACTATATATTGTATCAGTAAGCTCTTCGTTTTTAATTCATTCTCATGATGTCCTTAGTGTAAGGGAGTCAGAGCTGCGTAATCTGAAAACGAAGGGGTGAGGGTGTCTAGAGAACAAACTAAAAATGAAGAAAAAAACTAAAATTAAAGTATAAGATCATCGGAGCTGCGTAATCTGATTTAAGTTATTTTTAAACAACAACATCGTTTCGTTAATCTTTATTTGTTGTGTTAATGTTGGCGATGTGTATTAATAGCTAAGGTTTCTGAAATGCATGGCAAGTCATATCAGCAAACTTAACGGAAATATTAACATTGGGCTATAGTTAAAAAAAATTGAAAGTTTGAACATTTTATTGTTACTTTTTGAAATTTGGGCTATAATTGAAAAAATTGAAAATTTGAGCATTTTATTGTTACTTTTTAAAGTTTAGGTTATAAGTGAAAATTTGATTTACAGATGGAGCTTTTTTTGGTAATTAACCCTTAAATCTTATATATGCAATATCTAAAATTGTTGTTATAATTCTAGTATTGTGTAAAAGAGAAGCCTTTAGGGGCTGTTTGTTTCTATTTTTTACTTCTGTTCTTTGTTGTTGTTTTTATAAAAAGAGAAACAAGTAAGTAAAACGTCTTTGTTTAACTATGCTACAATTTCTTGTTTTTAAAAATAAAAACTGCAACAGTTTTATAGAAACAAAAAAATAGTGTTTATTTGAATTTTCACAACAGATTTTCTTGGATAGAAAAACAACGTATCCCTGTTTCTTTAGCATCGTCTTTAGCAAACCCATCTTGAATAATACAACTGATATTTTTTACATCTATTTTTTTACAAGCACTCACATGGTCAGTTCACTGCGAACTTTCTTTTGAAGTTTCTTTGATGAGAAGTTTGTTTGAGCCACATGTTACTGTTCTCGGAGCGATCACTTTGACGGAGCATGATGCTTTGGACAAGTTTCGATCTGCTTACGAGGGACTCAAGGCTTACACTGCCACCGTTGATTATGTAACGACGTTAATTGGTGGTGGTGTTCTCCCCATGCTTCATCCGACTTCTGAGATGAGACTTCATTGTAACTTTGATTGGTATACAAAATGCTTCTTGTTGTTGATTTGTGTGTTGCTCCTTTTAAGAAAACAATGACAAGAAACGAATCTTTTGAGTTTTCAAGTTTGTTTGCTTAGGATACTCTAGAGCACTAATCTATGTGGTTTTGAGATCTAATATTTAGAATCAGCAACAAAGCAAACAATTTATTGTCTATTTATCCTCTACTTGTTGATAATATCATGATATAATCATTTCTTGTTCTTTGTCTTCTGGGTTTTTGAGGTTTTTCATTTGGGATGTCTTTTTGAGTACTAATCTATGAGTTTTTGAGATCTAATGTTCATAATAACAAAAAAAAAGGATATGGAGAGTAGATTTTGCAATCTTCTAAGTCTAGACAAGGATTCAACCATGATTCCACGATTCCAAAAATTATTTTATTAAAATTGGTGGATCATTATTATAATAGATGGGACTTATTAAAGAATTGATTGGTGGGAGAGGGGTGAATGGGGAATAACTATTATGGGAGGATGTTTTGTACGTTTTGGAAGTGAAACTAAAGTGAACAGCAGATCCAAAAATGGATGTAAGGCTAGCTCTTACTTTATTAGTTGAAACATACACAAATTGTAGTAGTTCAATTAAATAGTAACTGAGTATCCCTTAGGGATTTTTTTATAGGTTAAGATCGATAGCTTGAAGGGTGAGAAAATTGGGTTGTATTTCTTAGCATCTTGGTGCAGTCCATGTTGAAAGTTTACCCCAACTCTAGTGGAAGTCTACAATGAACTTGCTTCAAAAGGGGATTTGGAGATTGTTTTTATTACAACTGATGAGGATAATGAATCATTTAATACATAATTTTCAAAGATGTTATGGCTTGCAATTCCATTCTTCAACCCCAAAACACTTGAACATTTTGATGAGTTATTGACAGTGAGTGGAATACCTCATCTTGTGATCCTCGATGAAAGTGGGGATCTTTTGACTGAAGATGGAGTTGATATATAGATTCATACCAAGTCACTTGGCTTCTAATTCCTCTTTCGGCACACAGATTCCAAAAGTTAGTCCTCTTGGAGATTATAGTAGGAACTGAAACATTAAACGCTGAGATTGTTTTTTTCCTTTTCTTTTCTTTCTCAAATACTTTTTGGCTGGCTTTTGTCTTTTGATTATGTGATGTCTTGAAGCAAATACTGGAAAATAGAATAAAAAGTACCAAATTGCACCAAAAATAAATTTTATTAATCTTTTCTCAACACATGATTGTACGGATAAAATTAGAAGAAAATTACATAAAAATTTTAGAAGATTTTTATGTAATAAAGGAAAATATTCTTGAGTCTGGTGGATGGTTCCACCTTAATGTTCGTCCGTAAGGACTCTTTAATTTTTATGTTGTTTTATATGTAGATCAAACTATCCTATAATGATTTAAGGAGTGGAATATGTTGTTGTATATGTAGATAAAAATATTCCTATATATAGATAATACTATAATGAGAATTAATTAATTTAAAAACATTATATATTTTATTAAAATTTTTAATGTAAAAGTATAATTACAAAAATAAAAATAAGATGATTAAATCAAATATGTTTTTATTTTAAGTTTTTTTATTACAAATCTCAATCAAACATGTTTTTGATTTTAGTTTTTATATTATAAATCTCAATCAAACATGTTTTTGTTTTTTTAATTAAAAAACAAAAACCAAAAACATGAAACTAAAACTAAAACTAAAAACCACAACAAAAAAAATAGAAGTGAAACCAAACAACCCCTTAGTCTTATTGTTTAAATCCAAAACTAAGCGACTTACCGTCAGAAGCAAACTTCGATCTCTGACAAAAGGAATTGAACAAAATCAAATCAAATGAACTCGTGAATTTTTTACTTGATCCACTTTTTTTTATATTCCTTACATGTTTTCTACCCAACGATTGATTATTAATCAGTTTGAAATGATAAATCCTATTTGTCATAGAATCTTTTTTTAGTAAACTACAAACAATATTTATATTAATTAATTCAATAAAATAAATAATCTCTCTTTTTTTCAAACAAAATCTCACAATAAAATTAATAATATCAGTTGTTATAGGCAACATTTTCATCAGGAATAATGGTTGTTTCGTTTGGTGGCCTTCTAAACAAATAATAATTAGAAACAAAAAACAAACAAATAGAAAGCTTTGCAAAGTTACCTTCTTCAAGGAGAATTTGATTCAAACTATGTCAGAAGTTAGCAAGAGTACTAGTCCTCTGGCTTCAATTAGGACTCCTATCACTGCTAATGTTACAAAGGTCTTTTTAAGCATCGAACTTATTTGCAAGTCACGCTTACTCTTTTGCACGACAATCCTACTTAGATCCGTTTAAGCAAACTTAGCCTTCCCCACGTGATTGTCAACCAACAACCTTGTTTTCGAACACCTCACAACCCTCGCAGTGTTTAACTCTCACACTTCCAAGAAACTATGGAAGTAATAGAATATTCAAAGGCAACAATAACGCAAGAAAAAGATACAGTAAAATGCCAACCTTTATAATTTCTCCCAAAGTATACAAAGAAATGCTCTATCAACTCTATGTGAGGAGCAAAGTTCAAATGAGCTATATATAGGCATAAAGGCTTAGGGAACAAGTTAAAATCCTAAAATAACTTTACTACCCATGATCAGGTCTTATCCTATCAGATTACATCGTTATCCTATAAGATTACATCCCCATTTATATAGGACTTTATCCGATTAGGTCTATCTACATCCTAACTAATAAAATAAAATATTACATATGATCTATCCCTATCTATGAAGATGTCAATTATCTTCAAATAATCCTTCTGCGTGGTCTTTATCCTTTAGTGCTGATGTTTATCCTTTGTGATCTTATCCGCCGCATCATCTAAGATCTCCACGATCTCTATCTGTTGATGATGAGTCATCTAAGCCAAAGCCAACCATAGCATATTGATATGATCCAATGCTTACCCATGTTAAGTTCATTAGCCATGGTTCATCCATTTGAGCACCTACTAAGTCCTTACTCCATCAAGAACTTAGCCATAGCGATGTTAGCTCGTACACAATCTGAAACTCTACAAAAACTTGCACCATGCTTAATCTAACGTGCGAAGTCACCTTGAAGCTTTCGCATGCCACTGCCATGCACGTGATCTAGCTAACCTTCCACCCAAGGTCCGTCTCTAGCTAGTTGTGAAGTACCTTCATATGCTAAGGGGCTAACAAACCACCCCCACCAGATGAGTTCAATGCCCTTGTCAAACTAGTCTGAAGGAAAGAATTCACCTGATCCTCAAACTGCCATAAGGTCTTATCTTTCTCCCACGTAGCTTCTGTGATTGGCTTTCCCTTCCACTTGATTAAGAACTCTATTTGTCAATTCTTCTTATATTGCCCCATTGTTCGATGATCCAAGATCTTCTCTACTTGACCCTCGAATTGTTTTCTCACAATCAGTGGAGCTCTCTTCATTTGACACCTATTTGGATTTGATGTATCTTCATCGTAAGGTTTGATAAAACTAACATGAAAAGTAGGATGTACCTTTAGTCTTTTGGGAAACTTCAACCTGTATGCCACATTCCCTACTTTACTCAGCACTTAAAATGATCCATCATACTTTGGCACCAATCTACGATGCACTTACTTGCTCGAGATTGTTGGCCCCCAAAATTTTCTTGATGAATTAAGCATGATTTAAATGAATTATGAGGTTGATGGATTAATTTTTGGAGCTCATTATTATTGTTAAGGTTAGTATGACATAGGTTAATTGAAGTTAAGTGTAAATGTTGTATGAATGAGAAAGCATGATGAGCATCCTTATGTATTTTGTTCTAAGCTTT
>JANVCQ010000232.1:6826573-6847490 GCA_025531925.1 Erythroxylum plowmanianum
TCTCATATAACAATTCACATTCTTGAATTTTCTTTTTCTTTGCACATGAATAATTCACCACAAATTTCTCATTTAATATCAATTTATTATTCAAAATTCCAAGAAAATTTGGGGTCCAACATTGGAAATCATTTTTGGTTGAGAAGGTCCGTTTAACGGACATTGGTGAGGCTGGGGGTCATTTTTGACTCGATAAGGTCCGTTAAACAAACCTAAAGTCCATCTAACAGACATGAGGGGTTGGTTATAATGATTGGGATGTTATTTTATGCCTTATCATTGAAATTTCCATGTTAATGTAGTTTTTTTGCTGAGTCGGTTCCAGTGTGCAGGTGCTATTTGGCATATTCGATCGTGGATGTCATCCCCCCGCACCGTGCATCAGGACGTATCTGGGAAAACTAAAGGGTTGCCTTGTTGATAAGGATAGGTAAGGCATTCGGTCGTTGAACTGGTCAACGGAGAGGTGTTCGATATTTTGGAACGAATGGGCATAACTTTCTCTATAGATATTGAATCAAGGTCGTTCTTGACAGTGTAAAAGGAACTTATAGATATACAACTTTTGTGAAAACAATGAAGCAAGATTTTGTGATCTAGAGGGGCAAAATTGAACCAGAAAAAATCTCTATAAATATCGAATCAAGGTCATTCTTAACGGATTAAAAGAGAACTTATAGATATACAACTTTCATGAAGACACCGAAGCGAGATTTTGTCATCTAGAGGGTCAAAATTGAACTAGAAAATTCAACTGCTTATTATCAGAGCTTAGTAGTTAGACAATGGTTTATGGATTGCTTTTCTTCATATGGTCTATATCATATTGCCTATCCTAGTGCTCCAGACATGCTAAAAACTGAATTGTGAAGTATAAATTAATTCATCTTTAGGAAAAGGGGATTAATTACTCATTTGACATTTATTTCTATTGTTATTTATCAATTGTTTTGCCACATGGCATTTTTCCTAATCCAAAAATATTAGAGAATCACCATCCTTCATTTTTGATTAAGCAAAGACAATTGAATTGGTGGAGTTGAACCACTCGTAAATTCAACATACCTTTTCTTTGTTTTCTTTTGAAATATAGAGGAAATATGCCACCGCCAATACAAGGGAGGCAGGGGTCAAATGCTTCCACGTCATAACTGCTCCTTACCCATCACTAGTTTTAGTAACTTCTTCGGAAGCATTAATGCTATTACTAGGATTTTCCAGCTGCTCCTTGTCTAAGTTCATAACCCCTTGCGCTTTACGTACACTAGGCAACAATTCCATCCAACCCATCATGACCCGACATGCCTAAGTGTGCCAGTCAAGCACGAGAAGTAACTAGACAAATCATGACCGCATCGCAAAGCGCGAGAATTTAATACAAAGGGATGAACTTATAGTTATACAACTTTTGTAAAGACACCGAAGTAAGATTTTGTCATCTAGAGGATCAAAATTGAACCAGAAGTAACACTAAGTGATGCCAGATAAAATGTTCTTCAATATGAACGTATTTCATGGGTTTTAACAGAAAATGAGCCTACACCTCCGGGTGGAGATTCAATACCTGAGATAGTCCAACAACATGAGCATTGGCAGAATGCTAACAAGAGGTAAAAGTTTGATCTGAAATTCCTTGATTAAACTGTATTGATCTAGGAAGATTTTTATAAAATGGTTTTCATGAAAGTTGTAGATATTTCTTTTAGTTTTCTATTGATATAAAGTTTGAAATTTTTGGACTTTTGGATCTAAATTTATGGAGGTTTAAAGTTGGATATGTGACTAAGGAAATTTAGACTTTCGCATGAAATTCATGGTTAAGCTATTTCTATCATTTTAAAGTTGTAATTTCTTTTCGGATTATTGTGTTATTGGTATTGATTTGGTTGGTTTTGGGATGAATGATCTTAATATGTTACAAGAAGTATATTTGTTTGAGGAAATTACATCAAGTGAAAGAGAAGCTAAAATTACTTAATCACAAAAACACTAGTGACACCTTAAATGTTTTCCCTGTTACTAGGAATAGTCTCTCAAGAAATTTTGGAAATATAATTGAAGGTTTACCATGGTGCACAGTGATTGTTAGCTGGGGTAAAGTAGAAGTTGTTGCTGTGGTATTTCTTAATTTTAGTAGAGTCATTTACTATCAAGACCATATCAAAGAAACTTCGCGTACCATTTTTTTACCTCTTTAACATTCACACACCGAGCTATATTAAATGCATACCCAACATGAACTTGACTATTTTAAGAAATTGAAAAAAAAAGTTTGCTTTTCCTTTTTTGACATGTCATAATGAGTAGGTGGAATAATGTATGACCTATCATATCTTCTTTTCAAATGCAAATCTTTTCTTATATTTATGTCTTGCAAGTCTAATCTAACCTTAATTGTGTCTTTTGATTTCCCATCAATTCCCATCAAAGTTCCTAAAATATTCTAATAAATATTTTTTCAATATGCATCACATCAAGATTATGCCTTAATAGCAATTGCTTCCAATATGGCAAATTGAAAAATATACTTCTTTTATTCCAATTGAGCTCAACAACACTTCGCTTATGCTTTCTATTACTTGGGTGTTTGTTAGGTTTAATGTCACCTAAATGTGATAGTTGGTAAAGCACATCATCACCAAACAAGTGCAAAGGAGCTTCAACCAATTCTACTTGGCTATTAAACAATTTTCTTTTTCTCCTTTAATGCCTATGTTCTAAGCAATAACGATGTCCCGTAAAACATATTTTATTTTATAGCCTCATTGAAAGAGTTTGTTGGTTACACATACGACATGCCATATACCCTTTAGTACTTCATCCAGACAAATTCCCATACTCTAGAAAATCATTTATAGTCTATAAAACAACTATTTGCATTATAAATGTTTCACAAAACATAAGTTTCTAATCGAACCTGCCAGAGATGGTTTAAGTCATCAATTAGTGATTACATGTATAAATCAATATTGTTACAAGGAGCAACTGCTCCTGGAATAAGTAAAGACAATAACATAAAAGGCTCCTTTATACATTTCTATGGAGGTAAATTGTATGGCACTAAAATTACCAGCCACATGTTGTAAGAAGTACTCATATTACCGAATGGATTAAATCCATTTGAGGCTAAACCAAGTCGAATATTACGACAATCCTGTGCAAATCATGGAGATTTTCCATCAAAATCTTTCCATGCGATTGATTATACTGGATGATGCATAATGTTATCATTAATGAGTTTCTCTTTATGCTACCTCATATCTATGACTGTTTTTGTTAACGTAAAAAACCTTTGTAGTCATGGTTTAATAGGGATCTATCTCAAGATTTTATGCGGTATCTTTTTCCCTTTACCATCATCCACTTAATGCCTTGATGTACCATAAATGGGACAACATGTAAGATCTTTACTGTCCTTACAAAATATAGCACATTCATACTTACAAGCATGTATTGATATATATCCTAATCCAAGGTCCCCAAATAATTTCCTTGCTTTATAGTAAGAGTTGGGCAATTTGAATCCGATAGGTAATGCATCATTGAGCAAGTCAATTAACATGTCAAAAGCATTGTTACTGCATTTATTATAGACATTGAAATGCAACAACTTCATAATAAAAGAAAGCTATGAGAATTTTGAGCACCCTGGATATAATTCTTCTTGAGTAACTTTTAATAACGTGCCAAAATTATCTTATATAATACTACCAATTATGTTAGGTAAACTGGTTTCATTCATAGTCTCCATATAATTCTCATAGTCCTCTAACATCTTGCCAATCCCATCATCACCATCGTCATTAATATCACAATATTCTATATCATTATTGTTACTATCATCAACACCTATATCAACACTTCTACTACATCTTGTTTCCAAACATTCGCCATGATAAAGCCATGGACTATCAAATTTATCTATCTTAGATTAGCAAGTGATTATATATCACATCTTGACTTTGAATGTTCACATTTAAGCAATCTATGCATAGAAAATGAGTAAAACATTTTAAATGATCTCTTACAAATTGCGTGAAACTCTTAACTCCTTCTAAGTATTCAATTGACCATTTTTGATGAGACATCCAACTCTTGTACATGTTGCTATATAATTAAGAGTAAATTACTTAATTACTAAATGTAAATTCAATTTTAAATAACATAATGATAAATCAATACAAGTTGACGTACTAAGTTTGATAACTTAACAAAGTAAATGGTATGTGGCATTGTTAGACACATGAATCGAGAAAAGGTATTCTCGCTGTGACTCCTAGGCCCATGGAATATTTCACTGATAAGCCTTATTAGAGCTGTATCATAGGTTTCCAATCTATATACCATCCTAGGGGTTTATTATGTAAAGGATCATCTATAATTATAGGTGCATTTCTTATGTTACGAGTCCTAAATTGTTGGACCTGAATTTTTTAATTATTATTGATTTAATTATTTTTAAAATCAAGCCCATTAATTTGATGAGTATAATTCGAAATTAGAAATTTAGAAGGGAAATGTTAGAATTAAAGTAGAAGTATGTTTAAGGTATTAGATTAATGGCCTAAGGTAAGTAGTCTTTAGATTAATTGAAGAAGGGTAAAATTGGAAGGACAAGAAAGAAGAGGAGTATTTTTGTAAGTTAGAATGGAATGTAGTCTTGAATTTAGAAGAAGAAGAGAGAAGTGTCATGAGAAGCAAAAGAGAGAAAAGAAAAATGTAGAGAAGAGAAGAGAAGAAGGAAAATCGTGGGAAGATTAGAAGGAAGAAGAAAGAAGAAGAAAAAGAAGAGGAAATCAACTTGTTAGAGGTAAGTCTTCATCTTTCTTCTTGCTAAGTTCAAAAAGGGATCAAATAAATACTAGGGTTTGTGTTGGGAATGAAGGAAGAAAGAAGAGAAAGATGAAACCATCTTAATTTTTGGATTCCTAAGCCAGGGTTTTGGTTTTTCTAGCCTAAATGGACTATAGGTAGGTTAGGTTTGAGTTCAATTTTAGCATTTTGATTTGTGAAGTTTTATGAATTTACATGTGAATGTGAGTTGAATGAGAAAATTTGTTTGTGCTAGGAAACCAAGAAAACCCTATCCAAGAGCAAGAGGAAAGGTACAATTGAATTTGGATTTTCGAGCAAATTAGGTGGGTAATATATTTATAGTTGTTGTGTAATATGGGCAAATTGCCTTGCTTGTATATTGTGTGTTAAATTGCTAAATTGTGAATTATTGTGATGTGGAAAATGAGTTAAGATGTGTTTTATATCATGCATTGAAAGATGGACGACATTTTGATATCATTGAATTGTGCATATGACCATGTTATGCCTTGGAATGTGTCATGGCAATTTGTATAAATGAAAAGAAGAGAAAGTAAAGAAGTATGAGAACATGAATTTGTGATTGATTGAATTGAGTATAATTTTGCTTGTGATTGGGTAAGATAAGAACTCATTTCATTAGTCATGTGCACGTTGACCTATAGCCTTCTCCCAGCTGCCTACTTGAGGCATATGAGATCTTGAGAATCGACTCGTTTTGTTCATGGTGTAAACTTTGGTTTCTCTATTTTATTCCACGGAACTCTTGAGCCATTTGTTGTGCATTTCATCATTGATTTGTTGAGTATGATATATAATTAAGTGCTATGCTTTGATGGAAAATTACATGATATGTTCTAGGTGATGACATCTTGTTAACTATGAGTTGTGAGTTTGAATTGTTGAGTATTGAATTGCTAGATATACATGTACATATGCTTGAATGTGTGGCTCATTGCCGATGACTATAAATATATTAGCCACTAAGCTGTGTAGCTCACCCTGCTATTCCCTCTTCAGGTGCAGAACGAGAAGGTTAATGATCCTTACAAGGCAATTGGACAAACTCTAAAATAGTTAGCATTTTCATATCAAGTTAGTTTGATAACTTTTAAGTAGCTTTAGCAGCATATCGAACATGATCATCCCTATGTATTTCGTATTAAGCTAATGATGTAGTGTGGATACATAACTAAAGTTACATTCGAAGAACACTATTTTGTTTTAACAATGGGATTGAGTATTAAATAAGTTCTTTTCTCATGATGATAATGAAATATGATTGTGTTTGGCTCATGATTCTCAAAGTTGGTATATTGAATCTTTTAAAACTTTCATAAGGGTAAAATATGTGTTCTGAACTTAAAGGAAAAACTGTATCGATCTATGTAGAATTAGCCAAAGTTTTCTTCATTGTAACTTATCCTTCTAGCTTTCCAATAATATAAAGTATAAAATTTTTGGATACTGGAGTTAAGAGATATGATCATTATAAGTGGTGGTGTTGCACAGGATGCATATAGGACAGCCATAATGAAAAATGGGAATTGGTTGTATGTGATGAATCAATTGAGTTGAGATTGGGGAGTTTAATGCAATCAATTTGGTGACTGAATGTTTAAAAAGTGATATTGCATTAGAAGAAGTGAATTTGGGAAGATTATGGGTGAACATGATGTTAGAATGGATGTAGGAACCATTAGAAAGGCTTTCGAGCGGTTTAGGTGTCACATATATCCGTTAGACGGACTTTAGATCCATTAAACGGACCTTATCAGGATTGAAAATGTCCTAGGCCAGTCCAAGTCCATTAAACGGACAAACAGACATTAGGTTCATTTAATCAAAACTAAGATCCCCAACCCACACTTAAAATTTACATTGTCCCCAGTGTAAAATCAAATGTAAGAAATTGAGCATTTAATGAAAATATTTAATGCAAAAATGTAAATAAATAGAAATCAACTTCCCCTGAGTTGCCTCTTAAGCAGCGCCTTTTTTTACTGTTGTTGGCTTGACTCTATGTTGCTTAGTCTTTATAATGAGGGTTTTCTAACCCTATCACTTCCACATCTTTCACTTGGAATTCTTTATAGAAGGGTTTCAATCGATGACCATTGACTTTTAATTTCTTGTTCATCTGTGAAAACGTATTGGTAACAACAAAAGATCAAATCCAACTGGAGCGTAATTTACCTAAGAAAAGCTTAAGTCTTGAATGGTGGAGAAAAACTTTTTGTCCAACAATGAAATTCTTCCTAAAAATCATCTTATCATGAAATAACTTCATCTTTTCTTTGTAAATTTTTACATTCTTATAATAATCAAGCCTAAGCTCTACTAATTCTTATGGTTGCAATTTTCTTTATTTAACCACCACGTCTATGTTCATATTGCATTACTTATTTGCCCAAAAAGCTTTGTGATTGATTTCCACTAGAAGATGACATGAATTTTTGTAAATCAGTCAGTATAGAGACATGCCAATTGGTGCCTTGTATGTGGTATGCCCAAAGAGAATCATTAAGTCATTCACTCCAATCTTTACTATTTATCCTCACCATTTTCTCAAGGATTAACTTGATTTCTCTATTTGACACTTCTGCTTACTCGTTTATCTGTGGCTGGTAGGCTATTGTCACCTTGTGAGTGACATGGTATTTCTTCAAAAGATTTCTCACCAATCGATTGCAAAAATGAGTATTCCTGTCGCTAATCATTGCTCAGGGTGTTCCAAACCTAGCAAAAATTAAGACTTGACAAATTCTGCAACAACTTTATAATCATTAGTCCTATTGACTTTAGCTTCCACCCATTTAGAAACGTAATCCATAACCAATAAAATGTAAACAAAACCAAAAGAATAAGGAAATGGTCCCATAAAATCGATGCCCTATACATCAAAATTTTCACATGAAAAGATTAGAGATAAAGACATTTGGTATCTATAGGATAAATTACATTGTTTCTGGCATTATTCACATGCTTTGCAGAACATATAGGAATCTTGAAATATACTTGGCCAATAAAAACCGCATTCAAGTATTTTTTCCTGGCAGTTCTATCATTAAAAGTCCATATAAATGCAAATAACTAAAAGTACATTGAAAAAACCATCCAACATTAAAGCATTTAACACCAACAATACAAATATAAAAAAAACCAAGAATAAAGATTCAACAACTTACCTCCATTGACGATTCAACGGAGACAATGGAAGCAGACAACAGAAAATGACAGATTCACAAATGAGGAAGATAGAAGGATTGTGAATGGAGAAGAAATAAAGAAAAAAATGCATAGGAGAGGTTGAAAGAATTTGGGAGGAGAGGGGTCGAGTTCTTTATATTAAAAAGAATAAAAAATGATGTCGCTTGTTGTTGAACAAATGGCGTTGTTTTTGCTTTTTTTTACATCCTGAAACATTTGGCGACGACTTTTACAATTCGTCAACAAATGTTAAACAATAGTAGAATATTTGGCAACTAATTTATAAGATCGTCGCCAATACTATATATATATATATACACTAAATTTTTTAATATGTCATTTCTATAACTTAGTATAGAATATTTATATAATAAATACATTTTTATGAGACCACATAAAATTGTGAAATCATAAATATTAAATAGATTAATAAAAAGTATAAATGACATTGTTGTTAACTAAATTTATTTTTAGACTTACAATAGATTGTGAATAATATTAAATATGATATTACTATTTAATATCTATTTTCAATTTTTTACTATATTGAAGTTTATTTTTAATTAAATTGCAATTGTTATTATTATATATGGTAATTAATATAATGTATATGAATGTATAGGTAATAACTGTAACCAGTATAATGATTTATTTATTATATTACTCTATTTATTATATAAAAATTTCGTAATGTTATATATAACTTGTATATTATATATAATTATATATGTTAGCCAAAGGTGAAGTCAAATGGTAATGTGCGATGGGTTTTTGAATTATGGCCAAATGGTATATTTCTTCTGACTTAATTGAAAACGACATCATTTTGTACTAGGTTATTAACACCAAAATGAACCTATCTTCATTTACATGTTAACACCACCTTCTATGCTTATTTGACAAAATCCTACTAACTGTTTAATGAAAGAGAATCAAGGCTACTTTTGCAACTGATGTTTACGTACATATTTACCATATGATTGTTTATACACCAAATCTGTACCACTTATAGTATGCACATGCATCTATCGTACGGTCTTTATTTCAACGTATCATGAGGTTGCCATTAGACATGACAATTAAAAGTAAAATGATCAAAACTAGATATGGATTTTAGCAAGGCATGAAAACATATATAGGTAACAAATGTATAAGTTGGAACCATGATATTCAACTCACTTGGGAATGGTTAATTGATTTATATGAATCAACAACAACATTATTTTTACTTATTTTCATTCGTAAATATAAGTATCTATTAATAATAGCAACTAGTAGGGGCAAAAACAAAAGAGTAAGCATAAGTATCAATTTACTAAGTCTCATCAATATCTAGGAAAATAGGCCAAACTATCCCTAAAAGACATTTAATCAAACACTTCATAGGCTTCATAAAATCATCCTTAACTAACAAAACCACTATATTTTTACATTATTCACCAACATAGGATTAAGTGTATCTTCAATAAGAGAATTGGTTCAAATCAAATGTTGGACTTAAGCTATGTTTATGATCATAATAAATAACAAATTGTTGAAGAGAAGGTTATTTTTAACGTTACTAAAAAGGAATGACTTTTCTTTTTTGTTTCTAGGATTTGTATGGTAAAGTTATATTTAATTTTGGATCAGTTCATTCCTCCCCTGAGAATTTATAGGATTTGATTACCAAAAAATTTAATTGAACATAATGAATTTTATGGTAAATTGAATTTTCATAATAAAACTATTAACATTAATTTATCGCATAAGGTCAATTTGGAGACTAGTTATTAATGGCAGAAATGAGTTCCACTAGGAGGAATGTGGCAAATTTCTCCCTAATGAAGAACAAATGAATGCAAAACAAATCTCCTCATCAAACACTAATTATCACTTGCCTTCAATGACTGATCTTCTTCTTCAATGTTTTTAGTATCATTCGAAATACCTCTCTTTTTATATTATCTATATCTCATTTTCTATTAGAAAGCTATTATACTAACATTTGATTGTATATATTATAAGTCGTGTAAAGCTTTCTAAAATCTTTAAGAGATCATAGACAGAAATGGAGGCGAAGGCAATGGCGATGTCCTAATGGTCTGTACAAGATTAGGGAAATCATTTTTTTGGAATAGTCCTCGATTGCAAAAACTATGTCGCTTTATTATCATGATGATGGAGTCATTCAGTCGAGTATGTACGTGTTTGAATTAGGGTTCCTTATATCATTTGATTTAGCTTTGATTGTTCCATATTATTTGCTCATTAGGTGAAATGCATGATACATGCGGTTCATCTAATATAGTGATCCATACTGCATTTGGGAAATTCTTCACTGTATTCAATGCAAATTTAGTTAAAACAAAGAAGTTGTTAGAAGAGGGTGTCAATATACCAACACCTGAGGGAAGATCTTTGACTATTTCAATTGATGGCTTGGAACATGCAATGAGCCTTCTTTGGAATCTATACATTGGGAACCCCTTTGCCTTTTCTATCGAGTCTAATGTCACTTGGAATCAAAAAAATTATTTCTTTTCCTTTTTAATGGAATATTAGGTATGAAACTTTATTTATTGTTTTGTCTATAAGAATTGTTAAATTTCTAATTAAAATCTTGTTGTACTTACCTTATATCAATAATATTATATTGCTTACCATATTTCAATATTTATGTGTGTTATTATTTTATTGATAATAAATATTAATAATTAAGAATAGTAGTCAACTTAAATTTATGATATTTTGATCTTATTAACATTAAAATTTTAGGCATGTTTGTCTTTTTAGGTCCACAAAATATTTACTTTTCAAAATTTAAATTATCTATTATGTGTTTTTCAACAATATGTTTAAAACTTTGAAAACATTTGATAAATTTTAGATGTTTCATTTTATTTTCACAAAAAATTTGTATAAACTGAGGTGTACTATATACAATAGGCATCATTGAAAAATCATTTGTGTATAAATATATAGATTTAAGGGTTAATTACAAAAAAATCTCAAACTTTGTTCAATTTTGCAATTATAACCTGAACTTCAAAAGGTGGCAACAACATGCATTACAAGAAAACAACACAATTTGCGACATTTAAAAAATGTCACAAAATTTGAAAAAATATCACAAAATATAATTTGCGACGTTTTAAAAAACGTCACAGAATGTGTAGGCAAAGGGTTTCTGCATTGTTTCCCATAATACATCATGGAAAACACGAATATTCCACGACGCTTTGGAAAATAACATTGAAAGATTGGTCTTTTCGCGATGTTTTTTAGAACGTCATGAAAAGTCACATTCTACAACGTTTTTTTAAAACATCACAGAAAGTCACATTTCGTGATGTTTTCAAGAAGACATCACAGAATGTGACTTTTCGTGACATTCCAAAAAATATCGCGAAAAGTCACATTTAGTGACGTTTTTAAGACATCACAAAATTTTGCTTTCTGTGACGTTTATACAAAAACATCGCAGATAGTATAATTTTTTAATTATTATTTTTTCATTTTCTGATAATCATTTTAATTTAATAATTTTTAATTTTAGTAATTATTTCTTAAAATACAAAATTTTTAAATCTTATTTGTTTAATAACTATTCACTATTATTTATGAATTTTATTTATTTAATAATTCTTCAATTTTTTAGTATATCATTTAAAAAAGCAATGTACAGTATGTAAGTTCAAATACTTTGTCCTATCCCAATCTCAACTCACACACAATAACGAAATATCTCATGTTTACATGAATTTTACTGTAATTTATAATATTGTATATGCATCACAATCCTTAATAATTTTGGTTGAACAAAAATGTATGTAAGTTAAGAGATACATATAACCTAATTCAAACTTAAAAATTGACTTTTATTTTAACTTTAAAATTCTCTTTAAATTTACTTACAACAATGAAGAGAAAACAACAAAGGTTCAATTGCATAATAAGAATTTATTCATCATATTGTTGGTGGACTCTTCCAAAACAATATCACATTGATTGTCACTACTGCTTGACTCTATGTCCTCTAAATCGTCATTCAAACGTTGCTCAGAATTCAATAAAAGATTATTTATTACATCAAATGCAATATCATTTCGATTTAAAAACTCTAAGGAACATTCCTTGACTTCCATTGGAACTTCATCAGACTCCTCAACGTCATTTGAACCTTCTTCATTACTATGTAAAGTGATATCATACGCACGTCTAACTTCACATTCTTGCACAATCCGCCAATTTGGACCGAATAACAAATCTTCCACATAAAAGACTTGATTCGCTTAGTTTACCAAAAGAAATGGATCATCCTTGAACTAAAACTTAGTTACATTGATGCTTTTTACAACACTTAAAGGAACATAAAACCTACCATCAAATCTTTTGCATGACATAAACAAGGGCTGACTACTAGATTTATTTACTCTAAATAGACTTCTAAAGAGAATGACAAAATTCAACATGATATGTTGGATATCTTGAAAAAACCCTTGAAATTAGAAAAATGTTTACCTGCTTTTAAGCACCAGATGCATTTATCAGAAACAAAAACCCATTTTTTGCTTTTTCTAGCTACATTTTAATAGAACACAAGCGTTTGCAAATTATTCTGGAGCAGCTAACAAGATAATTCTCCTCTACTTGCCCATGGAGACAACACTCTAAAAAAAAGATAATTAAAAGCTATAAAAGGAAATAGAGCTTAAAGAACAATTCCTACCTGTACTGCGACGAGGGCCAAAAGGATCAATCCAGTCATGCAAATTTTCTTTAACATTACCATTCCATGCTGCTTTGAAACTAGTAAGCTCATCTTGAGATAACAAAACAATTAGTTTTCCCATTAGAGAGAATCCCAAAACATATCAACTATTAATGGACATAACAATCCTTCGTCTAAGTTGTGCAGAGTTTGCATGGTATTGACTTTACCCTCTGCATTGAGTTTCCTCGTAATTGAATGGCCCTGTAGAGGTCGTAAAGAATATCAACCCATTAGAATACCAATATCATTTTTGAAGGCAGTAGTATTATTCAAAACTCTCAACTTTCCCTTTCTTTGTTGATTTACTTGTTTTAACTTGAGCTCAAACGGATCATTTAATCTTTTAACATCCATGCAAACAAACATTAATCAGAACTAAGAACTGGATCATAGGAAATCAACATTTGCTTCGGTAATTTAGTAAGAAAATAAAAAGGGACAAGCATATATTGTTTAATGAGTTGGTTAAATTCCACACTAAGATGCTCTTGTAGCAAACTCTTTCAAAGTCATGTAAAGTTGAACTTATTTGAAAGAATGCAAAGTAATGGCCACCACCTTGTCGTGTATGCCTCTTGAGATTCTATGGGTTGCTTGGCCTATTGTCTTGTCGGCTTCTTTGCTCTCCTCAACCAACACCTGTCACACAATCGCAATATTATAACAGAAAGAGAAAGCATCATGAAACCAATCAACTTAGACTAGGAAAATGCCACTTACTCCATCTGTGCCCATCCTTCTAGTTCATGTAGTAGTGTAATATGCTCCATCTACACCACTATATGTTACTTTGGAGGTCTGAGAATTGAAACTACGAGTCTGTGGTTCTTTTTGTTCTCTCCTATTATACTTACTCCCATGATTGACGACCTTACTTGTCTTTTCAGCTGCATGTAGCATAATTTTCAGTACTAAACAAAAAATGTGTATGATAGACAAAAAATTAAGATTCACCCACCATCGGAGTCATCATCAGGATGCTCAATTGATGGTTTTTTGCTTGAACCGTTATGTTTTTTATGGTTTTTCTTCATGTTCCCAACATGTACTACATTTTCTTCCTCACCATTAGAAGTTACTTATTCTATAACTATTGCCTTTCCCCGACCATTACATGATTCACCACAATTTGCAAAACTATAAGGTTGAAACCTACTCAATTCTAGTCCAAAAGGGCGAGTAATGAAAGGGTTGTCAAATGGATCCTTGCCTCCAAATAAGCTAGGCATCATACTAAAGCCACTAAAATTACCAAAAGGATTGCCGATACCATACAAATCATTTCTACCTTCTCTTTCCCTCTGTATTTTGTATCCCTTCAAACATCACAAACGCACACAGATTATGAAAAAAACCATTCCTCACGCTAAAAAAGATCGATTTCATCTAAAGATTCCAAGTCTTTGTGTGCATTAACATTAAGTTCACGATCGATTCAAACATAATTGCATAACATTAAGTACAAACACACGAAAATTTGTACGTTGTATCTCTCTTATTGACAAAAGATTTTAATTCCAAGTGATGGGAGAGACTTACTTGAAGAACAGAGTCATTTGCAATTCTAAGACCAGAGGGTGTATCTTTCACAACTTCTTGATATGCAGTTTTGCCTAGTGCCTGTCATGCAATAAGTAACAATCATAAAACCCTAATGAAATTGATTAAAGAATTAAATCAAATTAGTAGAGAATTTCACAAAACGAAGGCAACAGATAATTTATCTTGAAGGTCGGGTGTGTCTTTTACGGTGTCGAGGGTGTTAACGAGACGTTGGAAGCCAGAAATGACGGTGTTGATTTGGAAGATTCCATAAGCCACAGCTTGTATGACGTCTTGTTTACCGTTAATCCTCGATGAGCTCAACGGCCATCTTGCCTCCAGATGTTGAAAGCTTATTTTTCCTTTCAATTAAAATCAATTCAATTCAATTCCCCAGCCTCAATAGAAAAGGAAAATTTGAATCTACTTTCTTGAAAAAGAGAACCAGAACGTGGGTGTGTGGATGTCGAGGAAGGAACCAAAACAGGAATAGGGAAGGGTACCATTAAGGCAGAGAAAAGTTTAGAACACACCATGTGTTTTGATGCTTTCTTTCTTTCTTACAAGTTCTCATAGAAAAAATAAGATGAAATAATTTAGAAAACACTGTGTGTTTTAAAATGTCGTTTTATTACTGAAGGCTTCAACGAAGTTTTATTCTATAAAATGTCGTAGTTTCTATTTCGTGATGTTTTATTGATAAAACGTTGTAAAAAGTGTTGAAAACATCGCAAAAAATTTGAACTTTTTGTGACGTTTAAAGATGTTTTATCATTAAAATGTCGCGGATTGTGTTATTTTCTTATAGTGACGCTCAAACATTCTTTTTTTTCAATTCTACCCTGACATTAGTGTTTCAATTTTTTCCTTCACTTTTAGATTGTTTGTTGGCCCCCAAATTTTTTCTTTAATTAAGCATGATTTAAATGAATTATGAGGTTATGATAGGTAAATTTTTGGGAGTTAAATTTTTTAGGTCTATGTTAGTAAAATTTATTGCATGGGTTAGTTAAATTAGAAGTAGTAAGAATGCATAAAAGGGTATTTTAGGTAGCTTACTTAAGTTTAAAAACCATAAGGCATTAAAGGAAGGGCGAGGTGGACTTTTCTAAATCATTAAGGATAAAATAGGAAAAAAGAAGTGTTGTCTTTTTCCTAAAGAAGGGGAAAAAACGAAAATAGGAGAGAAAGAAGTGAAATAACAAATCAAAGAGAGAAAGAAGAGAGGTTTCGGTGGTTGGGAGGAAAGAAGAGAGTTGAGTTAGGGTTTCATCCTCCCTAAGCTTTCCAAATAGATTTTGAGGTTGTGCAAGAAAGGAAAAAGGTAGAGGAAGATAAGAGCTTTCTTTTAAACCCATAATCTCTCCATTGGGTGAAGATTCAAGGTAAGGTCTTACTTAATCTTTTGGATTTTGGAAGGGTTTTGGTTCATAAAACTTAGAAAATGCATGGGTTTAAGTTTTCTAGAAACAATTTTACTAAATGTACTTTGTGGGTTTTCAATTTTGCAACCCAATTGAATTTGGGATTTTTTCCTATGAAAAGGAAATCAAGAAAGACAAGAGGAGCGAGAGGAGGGGCACATTTGAGCAAGTTATAAGCAAAGAATTCAAGGTGGGTTACATTTTTATAATTGAATAATAAGCTATTAATGTTTCTTTCAATAAATGGAAATAAATGTTTTCAACTACTTTTAAAAATGCATTTATTGTTCTTTAAATGCTTTGAGAAAGTGCTACATGTTGTGTGTATGAATTTTGTGGATGAATTATGAAATAAAAATGGAAACGATTTTGAAAGGATATCAAGTCTATGAAATCATATTTCGGAAATGTGCCGTTTTGGGCAACAAGTTTTCAAGATGTAAAATGCATGATTATGTAGGTTTGTGGTGGTCCCCTAAATATGTTGAGTGCACTTTGGCCAAAGGCTTCTCCCATGTGCTCGCTAGTGGCATGGAGCTCCTTCATGGACTCTCATAAGTTCACGACTATGTAAGACCTTTAAGTGGAATTGCGTTAGTACATTCTATTTATGGCTACACAGGACCATTATATGGAAGTGTGTAGTACATTTTATTTTGGATCTGCCCAAACCATTTGATGTGGTTATGTGTTGACAAGTTTGTTGAATACATGATGTATGTTGTTTATAATTTGCTTGATAAAAGGAGAATTGGTATTTTTATGATTCAATGTGAGTTTTACAATGGAAATGAATATTTTAATGATTTTGCTTGTTAACAATTATCAAACTATTACCCAAAAGTTTTAAGCTCACCCCCTCCATTTCTATCCCATCTTTAGGTGAAGAGCATAAGAACAAGTAACCACAGGTCAAGGCATCACTCTGATTATGCACACTTTTGTATTTTAAGCTAGTTTTGTAAAACAAGGCTTTAGTTGCATTCCAAGCAAATTATTGCTCATGTACCTTTTTGTATTTTGGGATTTTGAGATATTGATGTATGGTTGCTTGAAATGCCCAGCTTTGTAAAAACTCTTATATTTTGATGTTAATGAAGTATGATTGTGCTTTGTTGATGACTTTTCCAAATTGTTTATTTTCACTTTCAAGTTTTCCATAACGGTGAGAATTTTGTGTTCTGACTTCAGGAGAAAAACTATATTGATCTAGGCTGAATTAGACAAGGTTGTCTTCTAAAAAGTTGTAGCTTATCTTTCTATATTTCCAACGGTATATAGTATGAAATTTTTAGACATCAAAGTCGAAAGTTATGATCTTTATAAGTGGAGATGCTCTGGAGAGTGTAGTTAGTGATTCAGAACTTTTGGTGATGTGAGGAAGACCTTGTAGAAACATCTTCTATGCACTGTAGATTGCAACATCTTCTGTAGACTAAAACATCTTTTGTAGACTAAAAGATCTTCTATGCACTATAGACTAAAACATCTTCTGTAGACTGAAACATCTTCTATGCACTATAAACTGAAACATCTTCTTATGCACTGTAGACCGAATCATCTTCTTATGCACTGTAGACAAAATCATCTGGTCCAATTTTTACCCTTTTGATGATAGAATCTCTCTTTGATGTCTTCACAAAAGTTGTAGATCTCGAAGTTCTCTTTGAAACCATTCTAAGATTACCTTAATTAAACATCTATAGAGAAAGTTATGTTAATTTTCCCAAAATAGGTTCAGTATGATTGAGGATAAAACCTTGTTTGATTCTTCCAACCATAACCTTGTTATCTAACCTCCAAATGAGATGATTCTTATTTATAAATAAAATAGAGACATAGAGCTATAAATTATCTGAAGGAATCAAATTTTAATTCAATCCCTAAGATTTTAAATTTCTGGATGGAAGTTGGGTATAGTGTACTGTTTTAGTTTAATAAAAGTCTGAACAGGTTTGGGCCCTAACTTTCAGATTTCTAAACCAAATTGAATGGTTTTAGTGTCATTAGAAACTTAAGACAATGGGGAACAAATGTTTTGAAGAATTCAAATTGTAATTTAGGTTTGAGGTTTCCTAAAATCTGTGTTGAAATGAGTTTGTTTTGGGTGTTTTACTGGTGTGGGCGCCACCCTTGTGGGACGATGACTAATGAGGGTTCTTTGAAATAATCCTATAGGATAATATGCTCATGCTTTATGACTCTGAATGTTGGGCTCCGAAATTGGGGTCCAACATTTTATGGTATCAAAACGACTAGGTTTAGGTCCAAGTGTAGGACTAGGTCTAGGAGTAGCCTAGGCATGAAATGAGTAGTTTAAGACATGAAACGAGTGTGCATTTTTTCAAATGAACAACTTGCATTATTTTAAGTTGTTTCACATGATTTGAAATTGTTTTATATGATTTGAGCTGTTTTGCATACTTTGAAAGTTGTTTTGCATGAATTAAATATTTTCAATTGTTTTATACTTAAGGAGTGAAAATGCCACCTCGAAAGAGAATTTGAGGAGCTATGACTCGATCTCGCTCTCGCCAAGAGAGCACGGATGAATCCTATGTCCTACAAGATGCGAAGACACATTCTGCTTTAAATTTTGAGGCACCTAGTATGCAACAGGAAGTGCCTTCATCATCGCCTCTACCGATGCCTCAAGCAAAACCCCATAGATTCGCGATTCATTTAGGCCTTTACTCAGGCTTTCGCTTATGCCATGAGCCAGGGGTCATAAGGGCCGATGCAAGTTCTAGTGGATAGGATGGGCAGTATGATAAGCTCCGCAAGTATGTAGGTATAGATTTTAATGGTACTACAAATTCGGAAGAGGTGGAAGCATGGTTGAAGAGGACCGTGAGAGTCCTGCTTTAGATGAAGTGCTTCGATGAAGAAAAGCTAGATTATGCAGGCTGTAAAGGGATTCACTTCATTGGTGGGAATCAATGCCCCACAGTGAAGTTATGCCTCTAGTGTTGTCATGGAGAGACTTTATGGAAGTGTTCAGGAAGAAGTACCTCTCCGGAGTGTATGTACAAGAGAAGGCTAGGGAATTTTGAAATCTTTCAGAGAGGGACATGAGTGTGAGTGAGTATGAACTGAAGTTCACTCATCTTTCCCGATATACAGCCAACATTGTGACAAATGAGGTGGACAAGTGTTGCAAGTTTGAAGGAGGTCTCCATTTGGGGATAAAGGGGAAAGTCTTGATCCACATTTTCTATGACTACCAGCAGTTGGTAGATGCTACACTCCAGGCTGAAAAATTGGAGAATATAAAGAATGAAGTGAGTAGGAAGAGGAAGAATAGGAAGCAGTTTTCCAAGAAAGGGGTGAGTGCTCCAATTCCTAGGAGGGGTATAAAGAGCTTCCACACATAGAGTGAGGTGGAGAGTAGTGCTTCGGCTAGGAACAAGCAACCAAGGGCAGCTTCAGTGTAAGTCTCAACCGTAGAGGGCAATAGCAGGGTGGAGAGGAGCATGAACATGAACCCCCAATGTGAGCATTGTGTAAAGCATCACAGGGGAGAGTGCTTCAAGTTACTTGGAGCATGCTTCTGATGCAGAGAGAAGGGACACATGATCAAGGATTGTCCCCAAGTAATAAGGCGAGAGGGGTCATAGTTGCAACCCCCAAGGAGAGGAGAAATAGTGGGAACCAGACTAGTCACTTAGGTGGGCAGTTCTGGAGCTGCAAGGAAGGCAATTCCTCCAGGAAGGGCAAGGAGTCAGGAATAGTCAAGGGTGTTTGCCATGACAAGGGAGGAAGTTGTAGTCGCACCTAAAGTTGTCATTGTTATAGCTGAGTTACTAAATTATGAAGTATATATTTTAATTGATTTTGGCTCCTCACACTCCTTTGTTTCTACAAGCATGTCATTATATGGTGTGAATTTGGTGCCTTTGGATAGTCCTTTGATTGTTAGTACTCCTCTATGAAAGAATGTGATAATAAGTCAAGCGTATAGAGAATGTAAGCTCTTCATCGATGGTACTAGACTGGTAGTGGACTTACTACCTCTAGGCCTAAAAGGCTTAGACATTATAATTGGAATGGATGTTATGGAAAAATATCATGCGAAGTTAGATTGTGGTCTTAAGGAGGAGGAATTTGATCTAGGCAACAGTGAGAAGGTGATTTTCAGAGGGGACAGGAAAACATCATCACCAAGAATTATTTGGACTTTACTAGTTGACAGGATTATGGGAAAGGTGTGTGAAGCCTTCTTGGCATATGTTGTGGAAACTGAAGTGAATGAAGGGAGGTTAGAGGATTTTCTAGTTGTGAGGGAATTTTCATACGTGTTTCTAGAAGACTTACCTGATTTGCTACTAGTGAGGAAAATCGAGTTTGCCATCGACTTGATTCCCAAACCATACCCATTTCCATACCACCCTATAAAATGGCTCCAGTTGAGTTAAAGGAGCTTAAGGAACAGTTGGAGGAACTACTAAAGAAGGGGTACATAAGACCGAGTTCATCACCTTGGGGAGCATCAGTTTTGTTTGTTAAGTAGAAAGATGGAACATGACGGATGTGTATTGATTACTGGAGACTCAACAAGGTGACCATTAAAAGCAAGTACCCTCTACCCCAAATAGATGACCTATTTGACTAACTGCAGGGAGCAAAGGTATCTTCTAAGATTGATCTTAGGTCAGGTTATCATCAACTCAGAATCAAGGAGTCTAATGTAAACAAGATAACCTTTAGGACACGGTATGGACATTATGAGTTTTTAGTTATGGATCTTATGAATAAGGTCTTCAGGGAGTATCTGGATCAGTTTGTTATAGTGTTTATCGATGACATTTTGGTTTATTTCAAGAGTGAAGAAGAATATGAGGAACATCTCAAGATAGTGTTGCAAACACTAAGGGAGAAGGAACTTTATGCTAAGCTCAGCAAGTGTGAGTTTTGACTTCATGAGGTGATATTCCTTGGACATGTGATTTCAGAAGATGGAGTACATGTTGATCTGAGGAAAGTTGAAGTAGTGATAAACTGGTATACACCCAAGACAGTGACCGAGGTGAGGAGTTTTCTGGGATTGGTAGTGTTGGACTGCAAACGATTCTTAGAAGTTAGAACTGGAAATAAGAAATTTTGGTGATTAGTCATGAGTAAAGAACAAATAAATGAAAATTCTTGAACCAAGAAATGATAGACAAGAGTA
>JANVCQ010000232.1:6897150-6910632 GCA_025531925.1 Erythroxylum plowmanianum
AATTTCCTCTTCAATTCATTCCACGTGGCTATAGACCCAGACAATAAATAATGGAGGCAATCATTAGCCTTGTCAGCCAATGAAAATGGAAAAACTCTAAACTTGATATGCTTTTCGGTAACTCCTTGTTGCTTCATTGATGAGCAAACAACATGGAATTCCTTCAAATACTTGTGGGAATCCTCATCTGCAAGTCGACGGAAAGTAGGCAATAAGTGTATCAAACTAGATTTAAGCTAAAAAAAGATGCATTAATATTATGAAATTCAATGCACAAAGGTTGCTAGTTAACATCGGGAGTTGCTAACTCCCTTAACGTTTGTTGTTGTGGTCGTTCACCTATTGGCCTTTCTTCAGTGCTTGGCTGTTTAACAATCGTCTCTTCATTCTCTTGCTCTTCAAACTCACGATCTAATTCTTCAGAATAAGACGCTGAAGCACGCAAATGATCTTTTTGTTTTTTTTTGCATTTTTGTTAGCCTTAGCTGTCTCCTCGACTTCTGGATCACAAATGAGTTTACTTGTACGGGAAGAGCAGGGCATCAATCAGAACAAAAGTAAAACAAAAATATAAAAGAAATAAATTCTTAACATCAATCCTAGCAACGACGTCAAAATTTGGTGAGTGTCAAATTAGCCAAAAATAATTAACCTACTCAGAATATTAACATAGCACTGTGGAGTAAGGTCATCTCCTCAAGGAATACTGGTTTATCTCTTTTAAACAAATAAGTAAAAATAAAAAGGGGTGAAAATTATGTTAAAATGCAATATTAAAAATAATAAAAATGAATTGATTTGAAATTCAATTAAACAAACTTCTAGTTAAAGGAATTTATTTTCACCTTGATTTATGTAATTGATCATTCATGCAAAAGCAGTTCAACATATTCATAAATAAATTAGTTCTAGTTATTAAGAACAGATCAATAATAACCAATCTTTCCTTACCTTGTATGGTAATCACGAATAGATCAAATAATTACTCCCTAATCGAAAACAAACTCAGAGGTAACTTGTAGGATTTAGTGTTTTGACAACCTTAAGATTTAGAAATACCCAATTGTAACCAACAAATTCAATAGATAGTTTATTGCAATCAAATTAATTAATTCCACTATATATATTAAATTTCTTAACGAGGAAATAAAATTATGTTTATTTTTACTTATTAAAATCAACAAAAAATTACAGATTCATTGTTTTAATTGGCAGTAGATTATTTCAGGATTATTAAATATATGCGTCTATTCGATAAAACAAAAAAACTATCATAAAATCACTGAATTCAGGAAATAACTAAATACCCATGCACAATTGAATTCAAATAAACCTATTCAATCTCACAATCGATTTAGAATTAATGTTTCAATATAATCCTCTGGCTAGAATAAAAAAATTAGTTACAAGTTATAAAGAAAAAAAGAACACATGAATATTATTCAAAAAAAAAACCTAAAGGAGAACGTGTATGAGTGGACAACAATGTTGTTCTCCTCTTGAAAACAAAAGGTGGAAATAAGACCATATGTATGTCTACGCCCTCCCCCATAAAACGCCCTTTAAAACTTGATCCAGTTGCTGCCTATTTTTTCGAGTGAGTCACTTACGTACTGCCTCTCAAAAAATCTTCCTCTCTTCTCCAAAAACACAGTCCTATTCTTTTTAAAAATGAAAACCCTTTGCGTACGTTAAAACACTCACATCACCCAATCCACTGCGTTTTTGGATTGTTCTTTTTCTCCTGGGTGTTGTCGTTTTATCTTTGTTATTTATGCTTCTTTTTCTCTATGTTTTGCTTTTGTGGTGTCGTTTTTGTTGCTTCTTTTGGTTTGCTACTGTTTGTCGTTTTCTGCTAAGTGTTTCTTCTTTTGTTACTGTTGTTTCATTCTTTCTGCTCTGGTTTGTTATGTCGTTTTTTTCTATTGAGCTCCTCTACGCTTTTGTCATTTTGGCTCTTTTATTTCTATGTTTTATCTGCTTCTCTTTTCCTTTTGCTGTGTCGTTTCACTTGTTCTTGTTTTCTCTGTTGTGCTCCTCTACTAGCTGCTGACGTTTATCTTCTGCTGCTGTTGTTTTTGTCCTCTTTACTGATGGTTTTTATCTTGTCTCAAGTCGTTGCCAATTTGTCCCTGCTCTTTCCTCCTTTGTATTGTCATTTTGTCCCTTTTATATTGCCATTTTCTCTCTACTCTTTTCTGGTGTCTTGTTATATTATACGTTGCAAGATTTTAGCTAATCACTTATGACTACCGTGTCATTGTGGCTTCTTAAACTCCTTTTGCAATTCTTCTTCAATTTAGCCAATTTTAGCTTATTTTCGCCAAAAAGACTCCACATCTCCTAATCTCCAAAATCAATTTAAAAACACCATAATCAGGACAATATCTATCTAATATGTTACCCCAAATTGATATGTAAATTAATAACTTATCAATTGTCCCAACACAAAAGGGGGGTAAATTTAGTCTCATGTAATGTCCAAGGAATATAGACAAATGGAATAGAGATTCCATATGCTTCTATTGTTGGCAAACTAATGTATTTGCGAACATATAGGAGACGTGATATTAGCTTCACGGTTGGAATGCTCGGTATAGATCAAATAATCTTAGTATAGACCACTGGAAAGTTACAAAAAAAAGTCTTAAGGTATCTTCAAGAAATAAAGGACCATATGCTCATATATAGAAGATCTAATCCATTATAAGTGATTTGATATTTGGATTCAAATTTTGCTAGATGCCTTGGTGGTAGAAAATAAACGTTTGGCTTCTTGTTTGTAATAGCAAATGGAGCAATTTCATGGAAAAGTTTTAAACAATCTGTCATTGTTTCATCTAATATAAAAGTAGAATTTGAAGCTTGTCTTGAGGTCACAATTCATGCATTATGACTGCGGAAATTTATTTCAAGGCTTGGGTTTTGTTGACATCGTCACTAAGCAGTTGAAAATTTATTATGATAATTCTGAAACAGTTTTCTTCTCCAAGAATAAAAAGTACTTTAGAGGTGTTAAACATATAAAGTTGAAATATTTCATCATAAAAGAAGAATTTCATAAATAAAGAGTGTGTATTGAACATATTAAGATAGGTGGTCTTATGATTGTAGATCCCTTAACTAAAGGCCCTCCATCAAAATTATTTAAGGAAAATGTTTAAAGAATTTATTGATGATTGTTTTTTATAATTTTTTTACACTTTTAAGCTTAATAAAGTTTATGATTGAAATTTTTTATTTATTATGATTGCGTACATATAGCTGTAAGAAATAAAATTATCTATTAGATATTAATGTGGTACTTTATGATATTTATATATCACTTATAATACCTGGCTTGATAAATTATTAATGTTGTGATATATGGAAGGAAGTATGCGATGTTAAAGTATATGACTATCATAACCCGCATTATGTGGTTATTGTGTTAAGTAAATTATGAATATATCAAGAGATTTCTTTATGTGCACTTAATGTTTACACTTTTAAAATAAAGTCTGAAGTATCGGGTCAAGTGGAACAATGTAGGAATGTGACCTGATTAGTGGTTATATTCTAAATATATTAATAATGATATTAATATAATTAAAGAGTCATAACTGGTTCATATTTCCTATTTAATAGTGAAATAAATCTCAAATGTTTATTTTGATTACTTAATGGACATACCAGATTAAAAGTTATAGATATACAATTTGGTCATTTCTCTACTAATTAGGGTTATATATAGTTTTCTATGAAGTTTCTATAACCAAAAGAGAGTCAAAAGAGAGAAATCAATTTTAACTAAAAAGGCGGTGAAGTTTTTAGATCTCTTTTTAATAATAACATCTTCCGCTAGGTACACAATATTACACTCTTATGATTTATGACAATTGTTTATTTAAGATCTTAAAGTTATAATTGTCAATTTTAATTTTATGTTACAAAGATATTTTTTTTTACAAAGACTACAACCTCTACAAAACTAAAACTGAAACCATTGAAGGGTCAAAGTTTGTTGGCTTTCTATTGGAAGTCTTCATCAGAAGAATTTATTTGCATAAAATCCAGAAGTGCTCCTGAAGTTGTATGTCTTCTCTTTCCAATTAGTTGTCCTATTGCATGACTACTTTAAGGATTATGTTTCAACTTCTTTGGTTTGGCGTTGCCATAGGATTTGCTCCTTATAAGAACTAGTTGACCCTTTTGTTTCTGGTTGACTCAAGTTATCTACACTGAATTGGTTGATTCCCCTCTAACTAAACACGCGTGAAAGTTGTGAGAAAACTCTTAGACTTTTACATCCAGAATTCATCAGGACTTGGATCTTAAAGTGAACACGACTGAATGTTGGTGCGGAGTACTTTTTCCATATACGTGACTTAAAATTCTAATGCAATAATTACTGAAATTATGTGGCGGAGGTCGTTTCTGTGAGATCCTCATAAATATCAGCAACCTGATTTTGACACTCGCTTGATTCATGGCCCTGATGGACTTTGAAGTCCCCATCCTCCAGGCGTCATTCCACTTGTTAAACGATTTTAATATGGGACAGTCGGAGGAGGACAGATATAGGTCCAGTGCAAGGGCCCTTGTTGTATGGCTAGAAAACTGACAATACGAACAAAGGCATCCTTTGCAAGAAGATAACCAAAAAACTGTATCACTAGCGTTAGTGACAAATAGTACAAGAGAAAGATGGCGGAGAGGCAGAGGCATTTTGTCTTGGTCCATGGGGCTTGTCATGGAGCTTGGTGTTGGTATAAGGTGGCAGCTTTACTCAAATCAGCTGGTCACAAAGTTACCGCTCTTGATCTGGCTGCTTGTGGGATTCACTTTAAGCAGGTAGACGAGGTACACTCAATTTCAGACTATCTTGAGCCTTTGACGAGCTTTCTGATGTCTTTGCCCTCGGAAGAGAGAGTGATTATAGTAGGCCACAGTATGGGTGGGTTGGGCTCATCTGTTGCTATGGAGAGGTTCCCTGAGAAAATTTCCGCTGCTGTCTTTGCCACAGCCGTTATGCCTGGTCCTGATTTCAGTTACACGACTATAATTGAAGAGGTACTCTCCCTCACCACTATCATTGGAAATTCTTGTAACAAAAGTGATTGTGCTGCAGCACCAAGTTTACGAACAGTAAGTAGTAAATAAATAAAACAAAATAATGTTTTACAAAAGAGAAAATAACAAACTCTTCTACTTTACTGCCATTTTTTTAATTCAGTTGAAACTAACTGAGAAAATCAAGTAATTAATAATGCCATTATTTTTTTTTTTTACTATATCTTATGCTAAAAACAAGAAAAAATTTCATAAAATGGAAATTAAAATGTCAACACTTCAACACTCTTCCTTGACATTTTGGTGAGAACACCAATCTTCAGGCTTAGAACTTCAAACCTTTCTCTTGCCATTGACTTAGTAAAATTATCAATTAACTAATCTTCTGATGAACTGGATAAGTAGCACTTCATTGTATTGTTAAACTTCACCAAAAGGGAAACTTAATATTAATATGCTTTGTTCAACCATAAAACATGAGATATTTTGAGACAGAAACCACAAAAATGTTATCATACATAATCTTGATTGCTTCAGTTTGCTTATGTTTTAAATCTCTCGTCATTTTTCGTAACTAGATTGCCTAATTTATAGTTGAGGCAACAAGAATATGCTATGCTTTTGCCATTGATTAAGTTGTAGTCTCTTGCTTCTTTGAACTCTAACTAAAACATTCATAACTCAAGGAGAATATGCATCCTGAGGTATTTCTTGAATTATGAACACAACCTCCCTATTTATTGTCAGAATAGCCAATTACCTTCAAGGTTTCTTTATACAAATTTTTAACATTCTTTTTACATCTGAGAAATGGTTTCTTTAGGTGAATGCACGGATCTTGAAATCACACTCACAACCAGTAGTTTATCAGGTCTGGGTTCTGTGAGGTATTAGAGGCTTGCAATTAAGCTTCTATACAAGCTTTTGTCAATCCTCACATTGCCTTGATATTTATTGAGTTTTAAATTGGGTGTCATAGGTGTACTAACAAGCTTTAAATCCTGCATCTTGAACCTATTTAGGACATCAGTAGCATACTTTTGTTAAAATATAAAAATGCCATTGTTGGATTGCGTTACTTCCATGCCCGAGAAGTATTTCATAGCTCATAAATCAATCATCTTTGAACTTTTGGGTAAGTTCAAATTGACTCCAGTTATAAGCATGTCATCAACAGAAATTGAGACAATTGAGAACTCACCTCCATTGATTTTACTTTGGCTTCTGCAAAACTCAAGTTGAATGAGATGGTTATCCAACATATCATATCAAGGAAGATCATGCGTAGTACTTGTTTCAAACGGTACAAGGTCTTTTTAGAAGATATAACTGGTCTTCCTTTCTGAAAGCTACATATCCATCAGGCAATTCTATAAAAAATTTCTTCAACAACCACTTAAGAAGGCAGTTTTAATATCAAGTTGATGGATTTACCAGGAATTATAAGTTGTAAGAGTAATGAGAAGCTTGATTGTATCATCCATCGTTACTGAGGCAAAAGTCTCCTAATAGTCCCCACCTTATTGTAGAGTATAATCCTTTACCACCAATCTAGCTTTGTGTTTATAGATTGAACCTTCAAGATTGAGTTTTGTTTTAAGAATCCATTTGACTCTAATAACTTTGCGATCTTTTGGCTTTTTAACTAATTTTCAAGTTTCATTCTTATTGATCATCTCGAGCTCTTCTTGCATTGCTCTCCTCCATGCTTGTGAATCTTGTGCTAATATATAGGTACACTGATAGCCAAGGTACATCTCTAATATATGTCATCCAAAGCCCTGGTACCCTTTATTGGAACGTTATCCACCAATTCATCAGCTTCCAGTTGATCATTACAAAAAACCTTGTTTTTCTGATTTCTTTCTGATTTCTCCAATCCCAAGTTGCTGCCTCATCAAATTTCATTGCTGCTCAAAATAAAACTTTTTTATCTGTAAGCAGAAAACTCGGTAGCTTTTAATTGATGCCCATGACCCACAAGGATTCAATTGTGTGCTTTGCTGTCAAACTTAGCTTCTTTTCGACTCTATTACATAATAGTAGCAAATGCTTCCAAATACTTGGAAATGATGAAATAGGGGTTGGGTACCATACCAAGCTTCATACATTGTCTTATTCTGCTATGCCTTTGTGGGGAGTTTGTTTAACAAATAAACAAACGTATTGACAGCCTTTGGCCATAACTCATTGGGCATCTTCTTCTTGATCAAAAGACACCTAAGTATCTCCATCATTGTCCTATTCTTCCTCTCATAGACCCTATTTTATTACGGTGTGTATAGTGTTGTCTTTTGATGCTCTATGCTTGCATTGCTACAGAATTTAACAAACTAACAAGAGGTATATTTAGGATCATTGTCAGATCTCAAGGTTTTGATTGTGAGGCTACTTTGATTTTTTTTAAGAACTTAAAATACTTCACTATTGAATTTAATAAAATATACTGAACACATTCTAATACAATCATCAATAAAGAGAATGAAGTAATCGTTATCACTGAGAGAGATTGTTTTCATGGGGCCACAACACATCAGTGTGGATGAGCTGAAACTTTTGAGTGACTCTCTATGATCATTTTAAAGGGTAGCTTTGCTTGTCTTCCTCATTGACAATTCTCATAGATTTGAACTTCAGTTGTGATAACATGCATGTTTTCAATCAATTATTTCTTCTTCGTGTCTAACCAACTTCTTTGATTGAAGTGTCTAAATCTTATGTGCGACAAGTTTAGAACACTCATAGTGTTGCTAGCATAAGCATGCTCAGTTGCTTGTTCCCAATTGATTGCAAGGCTCCTGTTTTTCATCTTTACACAAAGCAATTTTTCTTTAGAAGAATCAAAGATAGTACATATGCTCGGAATAAATAAAACATCAACAATGAGTTTGATACTTGATTTTATATGGACAACAAATATACCTCTTCTTTTGACTTGGACTAGTAACTTTCATCATGACATTTGAGGGTTGTAGCATAATTGCACATGGTATGTGCATCCATTATTAATGATCCATGCTTTGAAGGAGTCGTCAGTTGAGAAGCAAGAAGTTACAGAAAAGTTTATCCTCCTGTGTGCTTGCCAATCTGCATTTGTGTTTATTACAATTGATTGTCTTTGTTGTTCAGTTTGCAAACCTTGATGATGAATCCAAGATGTTTGTAGCTTCCCCACACTGTGTCAGGCTTCCCGCCAATAATATTTTTTAAGATGAGTAGTCCTTTTGCAGTGTGTACAAGGTGGGAATTTCTTCCGCTTTAATACTTCATTGTTGTTGATACCTATACTAGGTATGAACAACAACAATGAAGAATTAATTCATGATGACTGTTCATTTGTTGATAATATATTTTCATGGTCATTAGCTTTTGTCAAGTCCTTGAGTAATGAAACTTTGCTCCAGTGCTCGTGATAATATCTGAATTTATTGTATGCGTTCTATCTTTCTTTGTTTGATATATACTGTCAGTTTTTACGTACTCTTTTAACCTATATCACTATTATCCTGTTATATCTGTATGTGGGTCTACTGGAAACAGTCTGATGGGCCACGTCCTGCGATCCAGATGATTTACAAGAGAAGATTGATGAAATGTTTTGATGAGTGAGAAGTAAGGCAAACTTCACAAAATTGCTGGTGTCAATAATTCTTCTTATCAATATAAATTCTCATTTCCTTAGAATCTTGTTCTTTACAGTCCAATAACACAGTGCTTTATCTTTTACATTTTTTCTACGTCAGTGCTCTATCAAATTTGGTATCAGAGCATCACAATCCTCCTGTGATAATCTGACCACATTGACATGGAATCAACACACCCAAAAACTCGGATGGAAACACGGGTAGAGCAATTGGAAGAAGATTTCAAAGGCATGAATGCCAACTTTGCTCTCGTTATAGCCCAGCTATAAGAAACCCAAACTAACCTACAACTTCTTCTACAAAACCAAGTTAACCAACAACAGCAACCTGGAGATTCAAGCATTTCCAAAACCCAAACACGCAGCAAAACTGAACCAGAAACAAATACCCAAGCCAACACCATAAACCCCATTGACCCACGAAACCAAACCCTTGATGTTGCTGAAAAAGTGTTGGGAAAAGACAAATACCTAAGAAAGTTAGAGCTTCTGGTGTTCGATGGTGGAGCAGATTCATGGATTTTCCGAGCAGAACGATACTTTACTATCAATCGGTTGACGGAGAGTGATAAGTTAGGGGCAGTGGGCGTGTGTTTTGAGGGTGAAGCGCAGGCATGGTTACATTTTGAGGAGCGTAACAAGTCATTTTCTTCATGGGAAGAACTAAAGGGCCAGATATTGCAACGTTTTGCAGGACTACATGATGGGACTTTACTCCATCGATTTTTTGCTGTGAGACAGGAAGGAACGGTGGCAGAATATCGTGCTCAGTTCGAGTATTTGGCAGCATCAGTGGGAGCTATAGAAGAGGAAACAATGGCTGCTGTCTTTGTAAATGGATTGCAAGAGAAAATCAAGGCTGAATTATTAGTCATGAACCCACGATCGTTAAAAGAAACCATAGATACGGCGAGCCGAATCGAACGAAAGAATCAAATCTTGGGTCTAACTCCTAACTCCAAACCCCACAAAGAACCCCCTTCAATCCAATACAAAAATGATAACAAAACTATCACATGGACCCCAAACAAAAACTACAACCCATCAACAAACAAAACACCTCAGCCAATTACGACATTAAACCCACCTCACAAACAAAACACCCTAGAAACCACTAAAACACCAGCCTTACCTGCACCACCAAAATTTCGAAAATTAACTCCTGCCGAGGCTCAAACTAATCAAGTTCAAGGCTTATGTTTCCGTTGTGATGAGAAATGGAACTTTGGCCATTGCTGTCTGTAGCGAGAACTAAATGTGTTGCTAGTCAGTGAAGGTGATGAAAGGTGATGAAGAAGAAGGACCAGAGGAGGAAGGAGTAACAACAATAGAAGAAGCTCTGAATAGTGTGTAGCTCTCTTTAAATTCGGTGGTTGGATTGTCAGAACCTAGAACCCTGAAATTGAGAGGTGAAGTACATGGCTTGGAGGTTGTAGTGCTCATCGATTGTGGGGCTACCCACAACTTCATCTCCACTAGTCTAGTGGAAACTCTTCAAATTCCCATTCAGGGGACTTCCCAGTATGGAGTTGTGATTGGGTCGGGGAAACAATTGAAGGGTATGGGGGTGTGTAAAGGGGTGGTTCTTAGGTTGCAAGAATTGACTATTGTGGAAGATTTTCTTCCTTTACCTTTGGGGAGTACCGATTTGATTTTGGGACTAAAGTGGTTATCCACTCTGGGAGAAACCATGGATGATTGGAAAAAGCTCACTATAACTTTTGAGGTAGGGGGTCAAACTGTTCAACTCAAGGGTGACCCAAGCCTTACTAAGGCATTGGTTTCCTTGAAGACCATGGCTAAGGAAATACACCAAGAGAAATCGGGGCTGATGTTGGAGTTAATGCATATAACAGTCTAGAGTAACACTACTAGGGAGTGTGGTGATCCGAGAGTCAAAGAAGTATTGCAAGAATTTAAGGCTGTTTTTGAGAGCCCGAAGGGATTACCTCTAGTGCGTGGTAATGAACATGCACTTTTGTTGAAAGAAGGCGCGGGTCCTGTCAACGTTAGGCCATACCGCTATCCCCATTTTCTAAAGGCGGAGATTGAAAAGTTAGTAACAGAAATGCTATTGGCAGGTATTATACGGCCAACGGTTAGTCCCTTCTCTAGTCCCGTGCTTTTGGTCCGTAAGAAAGATGGTGGGTGGAGAATTTGTGTGGATTATAGGGTATTGAATCGTGTTACGATTCTGGACCGACCGATTCCCAATCCCCAACATTGATGAGTTGATAGACGAGCTTCATGGGGCCAAGTTGTTTACCAAACTAGATCTTAAATCGAGATACCACCAAATCCGTGTCAAGGAGGAGGATGTTCACAAGACTGCCTTTCGCACTCATGACGGCTACTACGAATTTTTAATGATGCCGTTCGGATTGACAAATGACCCGGCAATGTTCCAAGCATTGATGAACAATATATTCCGCCCGTTTCTGCGTCGGTATGTGCTCATATTCTTTGATGATATCCTGATTTACAGTTCATCCCTTGATGAACATATGGAGCATTTACGATCTGTTCTAATTGTTTTGAGAGAGCAATGTCTTTATGCAAATGCCAAGAAATTTTGTTTTTGCCAGCCTGAAGTAGAGTATCTTGGGCATATTATCTCCACCCAAGGAGTTGCAGCGGATCCCAATAAAGTCAATATCATGGATCAATGGCCCATGCCTTCTAATCCAAAGGAGCTGCAGGATTCCTTGGTTTGATGGGGTATTATGGGCGATTTGTGCGCAACTATGGCAAAATCGCTGCTCCACTAACAAGCTTGCTCAAGAAAGACTCTTTTCAGTGGACAGAGGAAGCTTCCGTGGTTGTCAACACTCTAAAGCAGTCCATGAAAATTGTGCCAGTGCTCGCTTTACCAGATTTTTCAACAGAATTTATTGTGGAAATTGATGCTTCGGGAATTGGCCTTGGAGCCGTGTTGTCACAAAAAGGACGACCAATTGCATTTTACAGCCTTGCGTTGCAAGGAAGAGCACGTTTTAAATCAGTTTACGAACGTGAATTGATGGCAATTGTGATGGCGATTCATAAGTGGAGACATTATTTGCTGGGTCGACATTTTGTAGTGCGAACGGATCAATCACCGAAATTTCTGTTGGAGCAGCGTTTGATTGCTTCTGAATATCAAAGGTGGCTTACGAAGATTATGGGATACGATTTTGAGGTGCAATATCGTCCGGGCGGAGAATAAAGTAGCGGATGCATTATCTAGAATTCCCCATCATGAAGTACTAATGGCTATTTCAGTACCTTCTTGGATTGATTGGCCCCTTTTGCATAAGGAGATTGTTGCTGATCCCGATCTTTGTGCTATCAAAACAACCTTGGAGGAGGACCCATTATCTAAACCTGGGTGGTCTCTGGTGCATGGAGTGCTTCACTACCATGGCAAGTTGGTAATTCCTCACTCCTCATCTCTTATTCCACAAATTCTGCAAGAATTTCACTGCAGTCTAGCGGCAGGACATGGAGGATTTCTTCGCACATTTAAACGCATATCAGGAGAGCTGTTTTGGCACGGTATGCGTGCAGCTATTAAGCGTTTCGTCAAAGAATGTCAGGTCTGCCAGCAACACAAATATCATACCCTTTATCTGGCGGGTTTGTTACAACCACTTCCCATTCCCCAAGCCATATGGGAGGATATTAGCATGGACTTTATAGATGGTCTTCCAAAATCTTATGGGGTTGATTCTATTCTGGTTGTGGTAGATCGGTTAAGCAAGTATTCACATTTTGTTCCCCTAAAAAATCCTTATACGACCAAGGTAGTTGCCGAGGCGTTCATTGACTGTGTTGTGAAATTGCATGGGTTTTCCTGCAGTATTGTCACGGACCGAGATCGAAATTTTCTTAGTCATTTTTGGGCTGAGTTATCCCGTATCCAACGCACTTCCTTGAAGAGGAGCACAGCTTATCATCCTCAAACGGATGGACAACGTGAGGTGGTCAACCGTTGTCTTGAGACATACTTGCAATGTTTTGCTAGCCAACAGCCGCGCCAATGGGCTAAGTGGCTTCCATGGGCTAAGTACTCCTATAATACTTCATACCATATGGCCACTAAGCTTACTCCCTTCAAGATTGTGTATGGGAGAGATCCTCCAACTCTGATACGACATAATCATCATGACACTACAACTTCCACTCTGGAAACATAGTTGTTACAGCGAGATTTGATGTTGGATGAGCTCAAAGAACAGTTGTTGATTGCTCAAAATTGGATGAAACAAACTGCCAATAAACATAGACGCGACTTGACTTTTGAAGTAGGGGATTTAGTCTATCTCAAGCTGCGTCCTTATCGACAAAGCTCGTTAGCTTCACGTCCTAACGAACCACGCTATTTTGGACCATTTCCAGTTATTCAACGTATTGGTGAGGTGGCTTATAAGTTGCAGCTTCCAGACAATGCTGGAATTCACCCAGTATTTCACATTTCGCAATTAAAGAAGGCCGTGGAAAATCTGATCAAGTGCTGCCACTTCCAGCATCTTTATCTTCTGCTATGGAGTGGACACTGGAACTTGAAGAAATTTTGGAGACTCGTGGTCAGGGAGCTGAGCTGGAGTTGTTCGTTAGTTAAATGGAAGAACCTTCCACCCTTTGAAGCCACATGGGAACCACTTCAGCTTTTAAGGGATGTTTTTCCTGATTTCCACCTTGGGGACAAGGTGAATGTTGAAGGCGGGGGTGATGATGGGCCACGTCCTGCGATCCAGATTGTTTACAAGAGAAAAAGGCTGAGAGGCTTTACAAGGGCAGGATCCAAC
>JANVCQ010000232.1:6930979-6952270 GCA_025531925.1 Erythroxylum plowmanianum
TCAGCTGGGATTGTTTTTGGGGATGACCTAGATGGATTTTTGTATCAGTTTCTTTTGAGTAATGTATTTATAGACAGTGGGAAACTGATAGACTTGTGAATTTCTGTTTTGATGAAATGATATGAGAAAGCAAAATTTGGATTTTTAAAATATAGTGATTTTTATATTGTGATTTTATGCTTGCGATGCTAGGAGAGTAGTGAAGTGACCGAACGTAGCCCTCCCTTATTGTAGGATATATATCGGGATGACCCACGGGCGTCCCGGTGTGTACCCTACGATAAGGGAGAGCTACACGTCGTATGACAAAGACATGTAAATAATGGCCAAAAAAAGTGGAAGCAATACCTTAAAAAGTGGAGCACTTCTTCAAGTAGTAAGAAGGTGGGTCAAACGAAGTGGGAAAAATTAGGCATCTTCCAAACACTTATCCCCCTTGTAAAAGAGGAGTTAGCGAAAGAAGTGGCATCTTCTTGCTAACTTAGTGGGTCAGTGGATAAAGTGGGTAGTTTTAGCTTACTTGATCCCTAAGTTTTTATAAGCCTATATAAAGGCATCATTTATAGTTCATTTGTGTGTAAGGAGATGAAACTTTGTACATTCAATCATCTATAAAGGGAGTTAAGAGCTTTGTGGGAAAGTTTTGTGAGAGCTTTGAGTAGGGAATTCTTTTAAGCAATGCTCTTATAGAGTTCTTCAAGTTGAAAGAAACTTGTCTTCCTTTGTATTGTAACTTTGATATTTGATCGCTGAAGGTTGAAGTTTAACTCTCTTACTTGTCACTTTAATTGTGAAATTTGTGTTATAATAGTGGAGCGAACAATAGCCACATAAAATATTTAAAAAATTAACGAAATTATTAGTCAGTGATCATGAAAGGAAGGTTATGTTGAGCTTTGCAACTTAAACTTGTCCTCCATTCAAGGACTTTGGCAAAATCATTATAATTTCAATGTACATGAAAAATCCCCATGACACTTAAGAGATTTAATTTTTAAAGGTTAAATTGGTATTAGACTATCATAAAGTCAAAATGTAACAAAGATTGAACAAAATTTAAAAACTTAAAATAAGATTGAAGGAGTAGACTATCTTTACCTACTAAAAAGATTTAATGGGTTGAAGTTTAATTGAAGGAGGCTTAGAGAGATTTTCATAAGAATTTCAGTGTTTGCTTTTTATTAAATTTTGATTCTCAGACTGATATTTACTGATTAAATGGTTGATCTTTTCAAGAGTTATGTTTTTTTGTCTCTTAATAATTTAGAATCATTTCAAATGAATATAACCCTTTTTTAGTTGATATTTTTACATCATAATCTTCAAATTCAAGATATTTATTAACTAATTCGATTTACACTCAACTTTGATATTTATTAAGAGCCAAAGCTCCAAATTAATTTTAAGGTACAAGAAAGTATAAATATTGCAGAATTTGTCGGCTTTATTGAAGCCACTTGACATCACGACAACAACAACATAACACATACATAATTATTCCTGATAACACCACAATTAATATTATGAAATATTAATTAATGCCCCACATACTCGCTGTCTCGTTGCAATTTCCCTTCAATGCTGAATGATGGGCATAGCTACAGGCATTAAGTAGCATTAATTACTTTGCTATCTTCAAGAGGCAGCGTGTGACCTCTCGGGGCTGGGAGAGCATAGCCATATGATCAGTCTCTTTCATCTCCATAACTTCATGAACCGGACTATTCACTATCATCCAACGCTGGAACTCTTTGGTTATCGCTTTATCTTCGGAGGATACTACGAAAACCCGCTTAACCGACCCGTATCCATCATTAGTAAATTTCTTTGACTTGGACAAATCGTGCACAAACAACGAGCTTGGCCTCACCAGTGACTTTGCCAATTCAAGATCCTACAAAGAACTAATGTTTACCAAGCTGTTGTTGTTTAGGAACATCACGTTTACGAATGGCATGGCCACACTTAATCCGAAATTTTATTTAGAGAATTGAATTTATCATTCTTATATAAGTTGATCAAATTAAGTAGGGGTTCAAGAAATTACCAACCTCGACAGGGCTTAGTTGATAAAGCTTTAATGATAAGAACTCCGTCCCAAATAGCATTGACTGGAGTTGCAGTTCAGAGTTGCCGTAGGGTGAAAACTTGGTGTCCAACCAGCCGCCTTCTGGGATCCTTCGTTCGTACTTTATGACAATAACAAGCATTTCGTTAGTACACTCATTGTTGAAGGCTGCTCTACGATTCATATGACTGACTAGAACTGAAAGCTTCAAATCATGCCCTTACTCGGATAATTTTAGATTTGAACCCACTTCAAAGGGGGTGATAGACAAAAGCAATAAACCAGTTGTGTGAGTAATAAAAAGTCAATACTTTGATTTCCTTCCATTAAATCTGGCTGTATCTATTATGAGTATGAAGTGATTGAGAGTGACCCGAATAGCAATAAGCAAAACTTATTTGGTACAACGTGCAACCCAAATTCTACATTTGTTTTCTGGATCAGACGGCTATGTCATGCACAATATACAAATTACAGGAAAGAAGAACAGCTGTACCTCTTCTAAGACATATGAAGGCTGATTTTTGGTGTCTGGCATGAACGCTGTGAGGAAGACAGCCACTTCAATTTTCTCTGGGAATTTCTCCATAGCAAGAGACAGATTCATGCCTCCTGAGCTGTGTCCAACTAGTATAACCTTTTCATTTGGTTGCACTGATGAGTCCAGGAAATCTAGCAAAGGTTGAGTGTGCTCTGACAATGAGTAAACCTCTTCTATGGACTTCGCATTGATGCCTGCACCAGCTAGGTCCAACACCGTGACACGGTGGCCGGAGGACTCCAGCTGCGGTTTCACCTTGTACCAACACCAAGCCCCGTGACATGCTCCATGTATTAGAACAAAATGCTTCTTCTGACCTCCCACAAAATCCTCCATGCCTCTGTGTTTTTCTATCAGGAAAATGAGACGATTTCAGTGGCCAAAAGAGGAAAGTAAGCGCTAGAAGGGACATGACACAGCCCATCTGTTTCTCTCCTTTTTATAGCGCTAGAAGGGACATGACACAAGCACAACCCATTTGTTTCTCTCCTTTTCATGGTACGTTGCACACGTAAAGTGTGTTTCGTGCGTTGACCATCCTCAACGAGCCTTCAATAATATCCATATTTATGAATATCAAATTTTTAATTTAATCACAGGGAAAATAAAATAAATAATAACTTTAATTCTGAAGAACTTAAAGTATGGAAGTGTGTTTTATGAGAACCCAAGAAGAATTGAATTTAGCAGCTCAACTATTTATTATTATCTCATGGGCATGCATATGGGACTGGCGAGCTATTAATGCAAAAGAAATTAAATTATTTATAATATTATGGCCAAAATATAACTTTCTTGATATATTCTGTCCCCTCTATTTTAAAAATAGACTTATTATTATTTATAATTGAAAATCAATTCAAATACGTGAATTAGTGGGAATATATGCAAGTTCGCTATCCTAAGACCTACCTTACAGTTGGGCAAAAAAAAAAAGATTGGGACATAGTCACATGGAAAAGGCTGGTTTGAGTTTGGAAGGTTTTTTAGATTTATATTCTTTGGTGAGTTTTTACGAAACAAACAATGGAAACGTTTCAAAGTTTTAAATCATTACTTCTACTTCTACTACGAATAAAACAATTCAAGATGATATAATTGAGAATGAAATTTAATATATTATAATTTAATGTGACATGTGTGCCGACTTCTTAATTACAGTCGTGTTGTGCTGCTAAAATACGTACCTTTCATAAGACGGTGATGTTGCCACTCAAAATAAAATACCTAGAAGAAGTTATTTTGAAGATGATATCCTATATTATTATCGTCCAGGCTGTGGCCACGTGCTTACGGTAACGGCTGTTTTGTTATTCAGTTAATAGTGACGTCACCAATATATTATATACTATAGTTGTTATATGGTATATAATATTCAGGATTTATAATAGTTTGTTGGCATAAATAATATATTCAGGATTTATGGGTTTCGAATTTCTAATTTCTAAAAAGTATTTAAGATAATTTAATCTAAATTATTTAATTAATAATGTAATTAGTAAGTTACTATATCATCATGAAAAATAGTGACAGTAATTTTTTTAACCCTCTTTTCAAGAAGAGTGTTACTTCGTTTTATATTTTATCGTTTTATATTTTACGTGTATAAAGAACTTATTAATGAACTAGAAAAAAAAAAATAGAAAGTCAACCTTATTTATCAATATAATCACACGGATGTATGATGCAGAGAAAACAAAATATGCATAAGAAGTTCATATTGTATCTGAAAAACGAGTTTCGTTATTTGAAATAATATTGAATCCTTTAGCGAAGTTTATTAGAGAAACAATTTCAATGGAAGAATTTAAAATTCATCAATGAACGTGAGTCCATAAAAGGTAAGAGAACAAGAATTTTAATGCATTTTTATTTATTTTTAAAATATTTAAAGTATAAAAAATTTATATATTTCCTTTGTTACTCGAATGTTAAATATGTGATAATAACTGTAACTACTAACTACTCCCGTCATACGTCACTTTTATCGATATGATGGGAGTAGTTAGTAGTTATATTGTAAAATAGTTTATTGTTATATTGTATTGTTAACTGTATACTATATAAGTTTACATCAATTATGTCTCCAAAAATTATAATAATAAATAATAACAACAATTAATATGAAATAACAAATAATTTGCAGATATTTCACATATAAATAATAACCATAATTAATATGAAAAAAGAAAATTATCATCATATAAATATAAAATTAAGAACAATACATAGTATTTAAAATATTACAAATTCATCATATAATAAATAATAATTAAGTCAAAATATCCAATAAAAATAATAATAAATATCCTTAACTCTCAAACTATTACAATTTACGACAAGAGTTCATGATAAGAAACCAACTAACTAGAAATAAAACTTGTAACAAAAACATTTACATTTACATTACATATATAGAATTTAACATATACATCAAATATAAGTAAAATTTAACGAAGAGAAAAAATAAAAACCTGGAATTTCATTCAATCGTCTGCGGGAGGATATCCGCTATAACTACACTGATCCCAGTTATCATTTGGTACAAAATCTTCGTCATTTCATCGCTAACAATTGTTGTAATAGTGAATAACATTCCTCTACTAACTTCATTTTTCTTTGTAAAATTCAGTCTGCAATATATACTAGGATTTAAAAATGCCTCAACTGTAAATAACAGATAAGAAATTTGTCTTTCCCATCTCTCATTCATGATTGCAAGATACGATATGTAGAAAGAAGACCTATGTTTCAGATTGGTCTTGATTGCTTCCTTGACCCTTTCCATGACATCATAAAAATATCCTGTTGTTGCCTTTGTTTCACTATTAGCTAAGCGCACCCTCACTAAAGGCTAGCAAATACGGATAACAAATTGACATTGAGACCAAAATTCTCTATCTTCCATTATAATTTTGGAAACTTCCACTCCAGCATTAGACATAGTATGCTGAGATACAACTCACTTATCACTTGTAAATATTTGTCTTAACTCTTTCTTCATCGTAACAAAAGACTGAAGTGATAAAAAATTTGTTGCAAATCTCGTCACAGTAGGACGACATAAATTCCTACCGTTGGTAAATTCTTTTCTCATTAAATTCAACATCCATGCACGATTATAGATGAACTTGGTCACTTTTTAGCTTTCTATATAGTCTCATCAATAATAAGAAAATACCTAGGATCTCCTATATTTTCCAACATTAGTTCAATGCAATGTGCAGCATAAGAAGTAAAAAAAGAATTATACTTATTCTGTAACCTTCTTCCTACCACTTTATAAGTGGCATCATTTTCAATAATGAACTGAACAGTATTTTCTGGCCCTATTTTATTCACAACCTCATCAAATATCTCAAACAAAGTATCAGTATTTCTAATCAGGCTAGATGCATCAATAAACTTAAAAAACATTAAGCCATTTACAGAATAAACCAAAAAATTAATAATAGGTTCTTATCTTCTATTTGTCCAACCATCACACATGATTGAACACCCAAGAGTAGCCTAATTCACTCTTCTTTCTAATAAATAACTTCTAATTTCAGAAACTGAACAACTCAAAGTTTACCTTTTAAGTCATCAATTGAAGGAGCTTTGTATCTCGGACCGTAAGAAGCTACTACATCCACTATAGGTTGATAATAATAAGACTAAGAAGCATTGAATGATGAACTTGTATCATACCACCATCTAGCTACTGCCATATCGACATTGCAAGTCACATCTCTTGATTGCATTGCACGAAAAATTGAAGGTTGAGCTCTAGGAGTTGTTCGTTGTGCAAAAAAACTAGCCATATACTTTCTTCTTTTCCTTAAATCAGGTCCAGAAGTGACATTCACTTCTTCCTGAGCTTAGGATGGAACACTACCAATACCACTACCACTACCATTATCATCTTCAAAATTTTCATAATCACCATGAAAAGCAGCAAACAAAGTTCCACTACCAATTTCAAAATTTAACCTTTCCCTTTTATCTTTCTCATATTGATATTCTTCAAGTAATGTTTTTATTTGGCACTTCACGTCATGAATTATTTTTTTACAGGGTTCTACATCTCTTTTAACCCCAACTAAATTCTTCTTTAATTAGGTAATTCCTCCACCTTTCAAATGTTTGTTACAAAACAAGCAAATTGTATGATTCTTCATACCTGGGACTAATGTAGCATGAGCCCAAACTGGATCATTATATCTTCCTAAAGCAATTTGATCAGGAGTACTTAAACTTCCTTCCATTTATTTGTAACAATAAATGAATGAAAATCTCGAAGAACCTAGTAACAATTTCGTAAGATCTTCAGATTTACGTAGTCGTTTCTAGCACAATCAAAAACCAAAAAAATTAAACTCACAAATATAAATCAACACCGAAACTTGGTAACATAGTTCAATATAGCTTGCCTACGTCTGTGAAGCCTTCACCCAACTTAATTCTTTCACTAATGACAATATTTTTATATAAGGCTTTACTGAGCTGACACTACTCAACCCTTGACACTATCTCTCGTCCTTATAACCTATGAAAGAATTTCACACTCAATAGTATGACCGCCTTGTATTAACCTCAACAGAGGATTTCCTCAAACAATGTTTAATGAAAGAACAATAAATGAATAACTCAAGTGATTAAAATAACTAGAAACAAAAACGAATACACTTGAGATAGAAAAGAACAACTTCCTAATGTTTTCATCTCTTCCAAAGATAAATCTGATAGTTGTTTACCAATGATACTATGGTAACTAGTCCAGAAAATATATCAGCTCCCAAGTTCCAATCTACGTTGGAGAATTAAAGAAAACACCAAGCTAATTCAAATAAACACTAACACGAAGCCACAACTGCACTAATAACACATTCACTAACCAAAGTATATGCAACCCACAAGGAAATCAATTGACAATTGTTGCTGCTCAAGATGGAGTTATACACGCATATTATATGTAGCCAACCAAACACAATTCAACCAAGAAGTTGCGCACATCCAACCAAAAACGATTCAGCAAAGGAATCACACACAACTAATGAAGAACTATACAGCTAAGAAATCATGCACAATCAAAGATTCACACATACGAAATGTACCATTGCCCTTGAATGTTTTGCACTCCACTATAACATGATTTACTCAATCCCCTGCGACCAACATACACCAAGGCTACACATACACCAAGTCTAGAGGAGGAGTTATGCACATATGGAGTCGCACATGTCCAATCTCCCATTATCTCATAATTTTCTGCACTTCTATGTTATCTGGCCATACAACTTCAATCAACCCACAATAAGACACAGACCAAGTCACATATGCAAGCCTCCCTCACTTTAGCAATCTCACAATATCCATACATCCACCAACATAATTCACACCAACCTTAATTAAAGATAGACTTCTATTTTTTGCTTTAAGTCTTATCCAAGAATCCAATTCAAATAAGAACTATTACATGGTTATACCTCATCTTAATTTGGATTTTAAGACTTGCATTATCTTAAAGATCCAACAATAAAAAAAATTCCAAAATTAAATAATGAGATATCATAAATATCTTAATAATCTCCCTATTTTTGGCATTTCTATCACAAATAAGAAACTTCCCTTGAATAACATAATCGAATATATAAGTATTAAAGTCACAATACTCCCCCTTAGTCCAACATCAAGTTCCAAAGAACATCCATCAAATTCTTCAAGTTCAAGAAACATCTAAAGAAATAATAATGAACAATTATCTAATTATCCATATTTTTCCCCCTTAGGACAAAAGATGCCAAAAAGCAAGACCAATAGTCACGGAGGTACCTTAAAATCTTCCCCTAAATTAAACAATCACCAAAAACAATCTAATGTCTCCCTCTTGGGACAAAATAATGTCAAAATAAGAATGTTTTTAATGCGATCAATCTCAGCGAATAAAGAAGCATAAAAATCAGCAATAGGTGTAGTGGAAGAATCATAAGTACGCCAAAATGACAATTTACCACCATTCAAAACACTAGCCAAAGTATCCTTACTCACATCAAAGCCATCCGCATACGACTAATCAAATTCATAAACTCAAAAAATGTATTCAACAAATCATTATCAAACTTAACCAATCTTCTCCTCATATAAACCATATGAACACATTGTGGCCAAACTCAAACAGCCCACAATATAAAGAGAAACTAGAATAAAACTTGAAAAAGTCTAGATGTTAACTCCTTTGAACCTTTTGTTTTAAGAAACAAATTCAAACTATACTTCAAAAATGTAAAGCACATAGTCCTTGTGTCCTTCGAAGAAATTCAAGCCTGGGCTAATTCCTCGTCACATAATCATCAATTATCTGGTTGATTTCTTCTTCTAAAGCAACTGACTTATCCTTAGTATGAACAATTTCTTTAAAAGTAACAATTAATTGTGAACCTGGACAATTTCTTGTTTTCCCTTTACTGCGTCTTTGTGTTTGTAACATGGGTTGCTGTTGGAAATTTAATGGAGAGTGTCTAGATTTTCAGTTTTGACCCATTTGAAACATCATTTGTAACAACTTATAACATTTCAATTTTATGTTCTCGATTACTCCACAAGAGTGACATGTAGGTATGATCCTCTGATTTTTCTTTGAGATTTCTTCTTGGACAGATCTGGTCGCATAAATTTTTTCATCATTTGACTTAGAACATTCACCTTTATAGCCAATGTCTTGAAGGTCTCTTTTAGTCTTACTAATTTCCAACAACTTTTCTAACTTTTTAGTGGCTCCATTTAACATTTTTATTCCCTTTTTCGTACTGACCAGCTTCAACTTTGTTTTGTTAAGCACATCTATTGTAGATAACAACTTCTTCTCAAGGTCTTGAATGGTGTTCTTCATGGTAGAGTTTTCTTCCTTCAACTTCTCATCTTGCTTCAATATTTGGACCCATTTAGCATACATTAACTCATAGGCTTCATAAATATCTTCCTTTTTATCATCTGAAGTACTGCCATAATCTAAGATTGAGCTTTAAGCTGATTCATTTTTGTTTTTCCAAGAATTTTCTAATTTACTCACATTTTCGTCATCGGTTACTTCCTTCTTGGTTGTTGTTAAGCACAAAACTAGACTTTTGCTGTATAAAACAACTAATGTAGCACTATTTACAACTTCTTCACTACCATATTCACTTTCGGATTCATTCTCACTCCTAGTGCTCATGTCGGATTTGTCTTTTCTCTTCTTTAAGGTTTTAGCACATTTTGCTTGCACATGTCCGAAGCCTTGATACTTATGACATTGAATTTTCTTCACTTTTCTTTCACCCTTTTGAGTTTTCCCTTGTTGTTTGAAATTACTATTTGATGAGCTCCCGCTATTTTGTCTAAAATCAAATATATCCTTCTTCACTTTCTTTAACCATTTACTGAAATTTTTTGTCAATAACTCCATATCCTCATTCTCATTGGATTCATCTTCGAAGTCATTTACGACTTTACCAATCTCGGCTTGCAATGCCAATCCTGTGTTCCTCTCTTAGTTTCCCCTTAACAAATTCATCTCAAAATTGGTAAGAATTCCAATTACCTTATCCAATGACAATTCATTGATATCATAAACTTCCTCGATTGCTACAATTTTCGGTATAAACCTCGAGGCAACAATCTCAATGTCTTCTTAACCAGTTTCAGGTTAGAGTACTTCTTCCTGAGTTAATGTGCTTAGTTTGCTATGTCACACAATCTCTCATGGAAGTCTCCAATAGTTTCACTTTCTTCCATCCTCAACACTTCAAATCTCACAGCCAACATTTGAAGTTTCAAAGCTATCATAGATTTTGATCGCTCATATATAGTTTGTAAAGTGTCCCATGCTTCTTTAGCTAATTCACAGGCTGATATCATAGCAAAGCGACCTTCATCAACTGCATTGAAGATGGCATGCAAAGCTTAAGAATTTCCAAGAATTCTCTCTTCTTCAACCTTTGTCCACTCAGATGCATCTTTAACCACTACTTCTCCCTTTTCATTAGTCGTCATTAGATGTGTCCAACCATTTAAAACCGAATTCCATGCTTTTGTTCCTTGTGCCTAAATGAATACTCTCATCTATGATTTTCACGTAGGATAATTTGAATCATCTAACAATGGTGGCCTGATGATTGATGCCCCTTCTCGTATAGCTATACTTACTACCAATTTGTCGTACCAAGTTTTGATTCAGTGACCCGCTCTAATACTAATTGAAAATCCTAAAGGACCTAGTAATAGTTTCACAAAATCTTCAGATTTATCGCAGTTATTTCTAGCATAACCAAAAACCAAAAAAATTAAACAAACAAATATAGATCAACATCGAAATTTGATAACACAGTTCAGCATACCTTGCCTACGTCTGCGAGATCCTCACCTAAGTTAATTCTTTCACTAACGACAATAGTTTTATACAAGGCTTTACTAAACCGACACCACTCAATTGTTGACATTATCCCTCTTCCTCACAACTCGTAAAAGAATTTCACAACCAATAGTACGACCGCCTCATATTAACATCAACAGAAGATTTTCTGAAACAATGTTTAATGAAAGAATAATAAATAAATAACTTAAGTGATTAATAATTAGAAATAAAAACGAATACCCTTGAGATAGAAAAAGAACAACTTTTGAGATAAAAAAAGAACAACTGCCCAATGTTTTCATCTCTTCCAAAGATAAATTTGATAGTTGTTCACCAATGATATTATCGTAGTTAGTCCAAAAATCATATCAGCTCCCAAGTTCCAATCTACATTGCAGAATTAACGAAGATACCAAGGTTATTCACATAAATACCAACACGAAGCCACAGCTGCACCGATAACAAATTCACCAAGCAAAGTATACACAGCTCATAAGGGAATCAATTGACAATCGTTGCAGCCTATAATAAGACACATACCAATTCATACAAGTAAGCCTTCCTCACTTTAACAATCTCACAATGTCCATAGATCAACCAACGTAATCTTTACCAACCTTCATTTAAGATAGAATTCTATTTTTGCTTCAAGTCTTATAAAAGAATCCAATTCAAATAAGAACTATTAAATGGTTACACCTCATCTTAATTTGGATTTTAAGACTTGCATTATCTTGAAGATTCAATAATAAAAAATGCAAAAATATAATAATGAGATATAATAAATATATTAACAATGAAGATATTAGTTTTGTAAGAAATTAATCCTTTAGTAGTTTCACCAACAAAGTTAGCAGTGCTAAGTCCTTCATGAGGCAATGCAACATAAATAATGTCTTTAACTCTTTATATTAAAGCCTAAAGAAGTAAAGATTCATGAAACTAGAGTAAAATTCAGAAATATATAGACTTTCCTATTAGAGAGTAGTAAAATCATGCTAAATTTAAAATCGAGGTACAATGTTACGCTTTGTAGTCTTGAAGGTTCAAACATTTAAGATGATGGCTCAACGAATCCAAAAATTCAAGTCATGACTTAAACATCATTAATTTCACTTAGTAGGTTCATCTTTATTCTTGTTTTTTCAGGAATATGATTATTCTCATTGACATATCTTCATAAATCCTTGCCTTTAATGATTATCTTAAAATGGAATACATAAGTTGAGTAATTTTTTTTCATTAAGATGAACTAAAAAACTTTCACATTTATTTGAAGATATAATGCTAAGGTACTACAAATGAGATAAAATGGAATAATACGAAAATAAGATTTTGAATATGTAAAGACTATGAGATGGACTAATTTTAGGATAAATAAAGGTATATGCAAGAGAATTAATGAGATAGACTAATTTTGGGATAAAGATTAAAGACAACTTAGAGATATAAATTTTTATCTTTTTTGCTACTTTTCTATACAATAATTACAATTACAAAACTTCCTCTTCGGCTTTTTCATAAGACCACAATTGAATTATTATTATACTCAATTAATTATTTACCTAATATCCAAATACCATTTCAATAATTTTAAGAATATTTCAATTAATTATTTACTTTAAATTCTTTACAATTTACATTCTCAGTTTTAAGGTTTTAATTTAAGTTTAAAGATTTTCTAACTTTTAAATCATGCATGATGCTTGCTGTGCATTTCAAAGTTTCAATGACCAAAAAATTTAAGATAAATCAATTATCAACTGAACCATAATAATGAGCCAAACTCCTTTCATTCAACTCCAATCTATTATCCAACCGATAACAAATCACAAATCCATTCACAATTTCATTCCAACTTTCAATCCATTCACAATCACAACACAAATGCAATTAAGCAGAAAAAATTCAATTGAAAAGTGAAAACACACTCAAACAAATTCACAATCGATTTTCGAGTCAGGTTGGATTTAGATATGAGTTTATTCCAGATCCGACAGCTGTGGATGCATGGAGTATAGGAGGAGAGTAGCTGATGGTAGCATGGTGCGGTGGTGGTCCACGTGGAGGAGGGCTGAAGCCTAATAGAGGTCCAGATGAGGCTCGGTGGTGGCGGGTTCGCGTGGTGGAGGAAAATCCAAAGATGACAGTCGTATGGTGTCGTGGTTCGGGGTTGTCTTGTCACTAGAGGAGGAGCACTACCAGAGATGAAGAGGAGAATGGAGACGAGATGTTAGCGTGAGATAAAGAGAGGATGGAGGTGAGGTGAGTCTAAGAGAGAAGAAACAAATCAAATTAGCAGAGGATGGTGCAGGTGTCAGGGGGTTACGGTAAAAAAATTTAGGATTTTGCAAAATAGTCCTCAGATATCTAAAACTCACGATACCAGCCAGTATATGACCAGTATTTTGAATAATGGCTGGTATTGGTTGGTATCAAATGAAAACACCTGTTACTAGCAAGCATCGACGACCGATACCAAAATTTTAGATACCGTTCTGTTTTCTAGCTAGTGTGGTATCACTTGGTTGGTACGAAATGATATTCTAAACAATGCTTGTTCTTCTTATTTATGGTAAATGCTAGAATGCTAGTCAACATCATGTCACTGAAGCTTAACTTTAACTAATGATAGTTGACCATATATCACAATTTTAAATGTATCTTTTAGTTTTGACCAAATTCTTCTCATCGAGTAAACTTTAAAGGATGGTCAGTCTCAAATTTTCCAACCATCGTAATTTATACAAACTGCACGAAAATTGACAAAAATAGTAAGTGTTGAAGCAATAAATAGTGCTCTGGTTCTTGTCAAACATTAGTGACTGACACACGATTCCATTTTATAGCTTGTCTAACGGTGACTCGGTGTTCTATTAGGATATGCCTAGAAGACGAAGAAATAAAAAAGGTTAAATTATTGACTTGGAGGATAATAATTCCTAAATGTGAGTCGTGTGGAGGCCACCTTGAAAAATTCTACATACTTTAACTTCAATTACACAATATACAATTGTTTGAGAGGATATATAATTATTCTTGATTTAGTGAGTTTAATATATGTTTTCAATGTTAATTATTTCTAAAAAAATTAACTAATCAAAATTTAACTAAATTGATAAAAAATTTAAACAACATGACATTAAATTTGTTCAAATGTACAAACTATTCATAAATATCGAAGTGTCCCTTAATTATATTGGATATTACATCAGTAAGTGTGCTATATGATCCTAACTTCGTGAAAATGCCGTATTCTCACTCCCTTCCTATTTCAAATTGAGATATTCTTGAAATTGAAATCTAATTGAAATGAGATTTCGAAATCTTGTTAGTGGAGTTATATTGCTATTTTTCCTAAATAAATCATTTTGACAGATTTTTTCATGGTTGCAGCAATTATTATCCACTTTTATTGAGAAAAAAATGCTAATGTAAAACTTGAACATACATTAAAATAGGATGTACAAGCCAATGTTAGTATAATAATAATGTTATGATAAATATATTATGTAAAAGAATAAATATGATAAAAGCAAACCACAAACATAAGATACACCATAATTTTTATGTAGAAAACTCATTGAATTCAGGATAAAATTCACGAGAGTTTTGGTATACTAAAAGAATTTTATAAATTCTCTTTAAATTAATCACAAACAAGGAAAAAAAAAACAAAGGATAAAGGCAACAACAATAAGCAAAGAAGGAAGAAAAGGAGAAAAATCATCCAAATTTGAATTAACCTTTAAGGGTGAAAATTGTAGTTATCATCCTCTAAAAAGTATCTTCTTAGTTCAAATTATACAACAATGTCTCAAGAACTCCCAAACTAAATTTAAGCTTGATTCAACATTGAATGAATTCAAATAAGATGGACAGTCAAAATTAGTTTAAAAAATTTTTCCATACTTTTTCTTCTTTCCTTGCTTCCTTTTTTATTGACTTTGATACTCACCATTAGTCCAACTATAAAAATTAAAAGAAGGGTTAATCAAACTACTATAACTATTTCCTTAAAATGATGAATTAAGTCTAATAAATTTGGACCTTTCTACTTATAAAAGAGAAAAAGCCCTAACTAATAATATGCATCAAAATATGTGGAGGAGACCGCCATCTGGATGATGAAGCAATATGCATCAAACTTCTCTTTTAGCAAAGACTTGATCCTCATTTCAAAATCAATGTCATTCATAGAAATCTTCTGTAGTTTAAGCAACTTAAAATCTAAAATATCTCTAAACTAATGGCACCTAACATCAATATGCTTTGACCTATCATAGAATATGGAATTCTTAGCAAATTGCACTCCATTATGACTATCACAATATAGCACATACCTATCTTGTATAGCCTCACACTCCTTCACGTATCTCTTTATCCAAGTCATTTCTTTACAAGGTTCAATTATAATAACATTCTCCACTTTTACAGTTAAAAAATCATTTTATTTTTATAATTTGGATTATCAATGTACAACCTCCTATAAAGATAATCAAACAACTTGAATTATACTTTCTTGTATCTACTTCTCTTACTATATCTGGATTTGTGTATGTACAAAGAATAGTTTCTATATTCCAAAATACAAACTCAAACTAGAAAGTCTACAATTTAATGCTTTCTTCTTAGGTTAGAAAGAAAATGACTAATAATAATAGCTTGATCATATCAAGTCTTGTACAAACAATTTCATGCATCAAATTACCTACAACTAAAGCATAATTGACATGAATCTACCTAAGAAGATACCTTAAAGAACCCATGAATAAGTCTGAAATAATCTCAAGAAAGCTAAAACATGTGTATAAAAGAAATGACCCATTAATTATAAAAAAATCAAGAATAAAATTCATTAAGTATTTAAACATCACAAAGAAAGAATTCTTTGATAATTTCAAAGTTCATCAAAGAACAAGGAAAAGAAGCACTAGGAACTCTCAAATAACAAAGATATCAAATACTAAATAAAACTAAAAAGAAACATGTCTTAAATATAACATAAAAAATTAGGATTTTAAATGGGCATAATTGTGGAGTAGGTCGTATTAGTTATATACTTTTTAAAGTTAGAGGCCACGATCTAAGACACGCATGTGTTTGAGACCCTGGATCTCTTTGTAACTTCAACAAGTTAGATACGAGTTGGGAAATATCTGTGGCTAAGATCATGTGAACTTCCTGTAACACTATGAAACAAAGCACAAACTAGGACACGTCTTTGCCTAAAACCATAGGTCCTTTTTTAACTTTTTCAATTTTGACATAGTCTATGACATGCTCATACTTGAGGTCGTGTCTTGTGATTGAATGTTCTAAAAAGTTACATAAATGGGTACAAGATCGCATTAGAGGTCATGTTCAAATTCAAGTCTTTAACTATAGCTTGAATTAAGCTAACTAATGTTTACCCTTCAATTTAGCTTGATTCCATATATGTAACCACTTCTATGACAATGTAATACCTTAAAGTCTTTTCTTCTTTGTTCATATAATTAATCCACTTAGAAAACTCAAAGAATCAAATGCAATTTGATTCATATTATCCATCCTTCTTTGAAAAGATTTTCTTTGAATCATTACCTACATCAAAAGGAGTTAAATCAAAAACATTAAAAGTAGCCCTTAGATGATATTAACCTAGAAGATCTAATTTATAAGCATTACAATGACGTTAAACAACTTGAAATAAACCATCTTCTTTTGATTGTAACTGTGATCTTCTTTAATCTAGGAACCTATCCTTTCTTGTATGTGCCTTTATTCAATTACTTGGTCTAAAGATAATTTTATTTCTCCTTTTGTTAGTTATGGATGCATATTCTTCATTTTTACTTTCAATATATTTCCAAACATTTTTATGTAGTTGATTCACCATTTTTTACCATCTAATCCACAATTCTCATGAATTGGTAAAGGAACCATAGAAAATAATGCTAATGAGATAAAGTAGTGTTATAAATAACTCTATTGTATGTAGATTAAATTGGGGACAAACAATCTCTAAAAAATTTTAAATTCTTTTGAATGATAACTCATAATAAAATAGTCAAAGTCCTATTTGCGAACAATATGATATAATTCTCCAAAGCTTACTGATATTTTCAAAGTTCTTTCAAGTATCTCTATAAACAATGATAAAAGCCAGCTTATAGTATCCACTGGTGCAGGTTCAATCTTTAATTGCTTAGGCTTTATAATAGGCCTAAAGGTATCCAAACCTCCAATTACCTACTTAGGTATCTGAAACTTCCAAAAGACCCACATATTTACATTTAAAGGCTTACTTGAAAGGATTAATTTTAGAGTAACAAGATGGTGTAATAAGTGTCTATCTGTGTTAGGCAGGATAGAATTCATTAATTTAGTGCTGAACAAGTTGTTTGTGTATTGTAGGACTTTCATAAATTTCTATTATAGAATGATGCGAATGGAATAAATCCCTAATGTACCATGGTATAACTTAGTGTTATATCCCTAAGTCTAAATTACAAAATCGTACAAGTGTTGGCGAGCCTTGGCTAATACTTAGCACTTAGGTTGATGGAATAAGGCAAGGACTTACAAGTAGGGAAGAAAAAATGGCCATCATTGATGAAACCTCAAAAGTAGGTGATTGTTAGCACGCATTGGTGAAAATCTTTAATGAGAGAAGATTTAAATTCAAGACCAAAAGATGAAAGCTACAACTAGGTCATACTAAGTTTGAATGTGCAAGATGACACTTAACTTTAATAAGGAGTTTGGAAGGTATGTAACGTGTAAGATTTATTATACAATGACTCGAATTATTGCTAACTTAGGTCATAGAGAATTGTGACTGCACCACAGATGTACTTGGATATACTATGCACAAAGATGACTTGAAAAGGATATACAGAGGGTTCATTAAGGAACTTGTCTTTAAGATGCGATGATGTGAAGACACATGTAAAAACATAAGTAGTTGTCTAAGAAAGTGGAAGCATTACCTTACAAAGTGGGAGCATTTTTTCAAGTAATAGGAAAGTTGGATGAGGTGGTAATAAATAGTCATCTTCAAAAAACTTATCCTATATGTAAAAGAGGAGTTAGTGGCCAAAAGTGGATAATTACCCACTAACTTAGTGAGTCAGTGGAGAAAGTAGGTGATTTTAGCTTATTTATTTTTAGTTTGTTAGTGTGTAGGGGTGAAACTTGGTACATTCAATCATCCATAACCTAGTTATGAGCTTTGTAGGAAAGGTCTTTATGAGAGCTTCAACTAGAGAGTCCATTTGAGAGGTGTTCAAATAAAGTTCTTCAAGTTGGTAGAAACTCAAGTTCCTTTGTATTGTATTTTTTAGATTTGATCAATAAAAGGTTGACTTTACTATAAGTCTCTCGTTTGTCACTTTTGATTGTTTATTTAAAACACTTGCATTATAATAGACGAGTGAAACACTTAAACATGAGTCATGTAAGGCATGAAAAAACAAATAGAATTATTGATTAGCAATCACAAAGGGAAGGCTAAGTTAAGCTTTGCAACTTAAGTTTGAATGTTGCATAAGGACTTTGAAAAAGTTGTTCCGATTTTGCTATGCTAAAAAAAGTCACGATGACAACTTGTATTAAAGCCTTATTTGGTGAAAAATGATCAATGAAAACAACTTGAAGGATGTAGTTGCTTATTTAGAGGCAATCATTAGTCCTTTAGCCCTAAAAGACAAAGGTATCCTTTCTTAGTGTTGGCCACCAGAATTTTTTTCTCTAGTTAAGCATGATTTAAATGAATTATGAGGTTTTGATAGATTTAATTTTTGGAGTTCTTATTATGTTAATGTTAGTAAGATTATATGACATAGGTTAATTGAATTAAAGTGTTACGGTAGTAAGATTACATGAAGGGCATTTTTGGAAGACTACTTAGGGTTAAAAGAACCTAAGCTTATAAGGAAGGGTAAAATGGACTTTTTGGGTTCATTAAGGGTAGATTTGGAAAAAGAAATTGTGGTCTTACATTTAAAGAAGAGAGAAGAACGAAAATTTAAGAGAAAAAGAGAGAGTGTCATAAAGAAGAGAGAGAAATACGAAGAGAAGAAGAGAATGAGAGAAAGAAGAGAAAACAAGCTAGGGTTTTAATTTTCTTAGCCTTTAAGAGAGATTTTGAAGTGGTTCAAGAAGAGATAAAGGTAGAGGAAAAGAAGAGCTTCCATTTGAGCTAAAGATCTCTTCATTTGGTGTAGAATCAGGGTAAGATCATTTTGAATCTTTTGGATTTTTGGAAGGATTTTAGTTCATGGAGTTTAGAAAATTCATGGGTTTAAGTATTCTAGAACCAATTTTAGTGATTATGCTTTGTGGGATTTTTGATTAAAAACCCTATTGAGTGAAAATTTTGTTATTGTATAAAAGGACCAAAAGAGACAAGAGAAGCAAGAGGAGAAGCATTTTGAGCAAGCCTTTAAGCAAGGAAATCAAGGTGGATTACATATTTATAATAGAGTTATGAGTCACTAATGTTTTTCCAAATCAAGAAATTAAAATAATTTTCAATTGCTTCATAAATGTTGCTTTTACTGCTTTTGAGTGATTTAAGAAATTGCTACATGTTGGTGTACGAATTTTGATGATGAAATGGAAAATGGTTTTTGAAATATTTATGTTATGCCTTGAAAAAAATGTCATGGCATTTTGTATAAATGAAAAGAACATGAAAGTATGAGCATATGATAAAATGATTTGAGCATGATTATGTGATTTTGTTTGGACAAGAGTGGAACCATTATGTTCATCACATTCACGTTGACAAGAGTCTTCTCCCGGCTGTCCGTTTGTGGCATATGAGCTCCAAAATTGGACTCATTCTATTCATGGGGTAAACTTCGATTTCTCCACTTTGTTTCTATGGAACCCTCGAGCCATTTGTTTGTGTATTGCATCTTTGAATTATCAAGTTTGTTGCATAATTTAAGTGTTTTGCAGTGATGGTTAAATATGTATGCTATGTTGATGTGATGATATTTAAACTATGAGTTTTGAGCTAAAATTGTGAATTTGACTGAGAATTTGAGAACAAAGCATTTTATGAATTCATTATGACTTTTATAAGACAAATTAACATTTCAACGATTTTGCTTATTCTTCGTTAGAAACTTGTTACCCACGATCTTTCAAGCTCACCTCCTTTTTTTCCATCTTCAGGTGATAGCTAAAAGACCAAATGATCAAGAGCCTAAAGGAATTACTCCAAATTTGCTTATTTTGTATTTTGAGTTGATTTTGGGAAAGCATAATGTTTTAGTCGCATTTCAAGTTTATTTGTCCTAGAATCTTTTGTAATTGAGATTTTGAGACAATGACGTATTGCAGCTTGCAATGCTATTACAGATTTGTAAAAAACTTCATTCTTTTTGTGTTATTGAAATATGAATTGTGTATGGATGATGTTGAGTTGGAATAAGTTATATCTAAAGAAGTTAATAACTTGAGATGATGATTTTGAACATGAATTGTTGATGTATATGATAAATATGTATATATATATATATATATATATGAACGATGAGATGTAGTTAAATGTTATGAGTCAAATGAGTTGAGATTTGAGAGGTGAAGGAAGTCAATTTGGTAGTTGAATGGTTATGCTTAGGACATTCCAAGTTTGTACAGTGCAAAATTTCAAGTCTTCCATAAGGGTAAAATTCATGTTCTGACTTTAGGATAAAAACTGTATTGATCTAGGCTAAATTAGATAAAGTTATCTTCTAAAAAGTTGTAACTTATCTTTCTAGATTTCCAACGATATATAGTATGCAATTTTTGGACATCGGAGTCGAAAGTTATGATCTTTATAAGTGGAGATACTCTGGAGAGTATAATTAGTGATTTATAACTTTTGGTGATGTGAAGAAGACCCTGTAGAAACCTTCCTTCTTATGCATTGTAGACCAAAATATCTTCTTATGTTGACATTCTATATCTTCTTATGTTGACCCTCTGTATCTTCTTATATTGACCCTCTGTATCTTCTTATGTTGACCCCTCTGTATCTTCTTATATTTGACCATGTATCTTCCAGGGTTAACTATGTATCGTCTTCAGTTGACGATTTGTCACTTAGGGGGTGCTTGGTTGATGGGTTTGGAAAAGGATTAATGGGTAAGGAATGAAAAGTGAGTGATTGGTTGTTGATTATGATTATAAGGGTAATGATTTGATATCTCACTTTGGGGGAATCCTCCATACTTCCCATTTAGTAGAGAATTGAAACTCATTCCTTAGTAGAGACTCATTTTTTAAAAATATTTTTAATATTAATTAATTAAATACAATTAATTAATT